>LPNX010550090.1:1940598-2020299 GCA_001517045.1 Pseudotsuga menziesii
TGAACTGACTGACAGATTTATCTATTTGAATGAGATGGGTTAAGTGCTGGGTAGAGTCGTGTCGACTGTGACTAACGTCTTTGTGCTGTGCAAGGTTTGTAAATATGTTTGTGGCTTCCTGATATGTGTGTTGTTCCTTGCAAGGGTCAGGGTATGTATTTGTGTGTGTGATCTTACTAATCTGAGGATTATCAGGCCCGGTTTTAGTGCCTTGTCGAGTGACGATGTGCAAATTCTTAGTAGTTATGACATCATTCTTCTGGACACAAGACAAGACATTAACATTATTTTTATTACTAATTTTTTCCAACATTGTAGGGCAATCCTCCAAGGAGTGATCACCTACACCAAAATGTGTACAAAATTTAAGATCAGTCCTGTCCTTGTATGGACAGTCTGCGCATCTGTGCCCTTCTTTGTAACAAATAAAGAATTGAGTAGGTCGACGACTTCGTATTTCTCGATTCCCAACGAATCGACCTGTTCTTCCAAACCCTGGTCATCGATTGTCATTCCGACGGTCGTAGCGTCGGCCATAATTTCGTTGCCCATTCTGGTTATTA
This sequence comes from Pseudotsuga menziesii, assembly GCA_001517045.1. Classification (NCBI taxonomy): domain Eukaryota; kingdom Viridiplantae; phylum Streptophyta; class Pinopsida; order Pinales; family Pinaceae; genus Pseudotsuga; species Pseudotsuga menziesii. The sequence goes on from LPNX010550090.1 coordinate 1,941,162, forward strand.
TTATTGTTCTGCTCTGTGTTCTGTGCTACAGCATTAGTCTGGTAGACGGCCTGGTAGTTTTGTCTATTTTTGAGGTTAAGATGGCAGTCGGCTGTGTTGTGATTTGCAGTTTCGTAGATAGCACACCATGAAGCTTTTCCATTATTCATATTGTAAGGGCAGTCGGCGGTGGAATGGTCTCCTCGTTTTTGGCAGATGTCGCAAAACGCCTTTGTCTGTACAAAACGGACATCTTGTCGACTGAATTGCTGTCGAAAGTTATCTTTTGTATGTCCGGCTGTTGAACAGTTAGTACACCAGATGTCTTGGTTCTTAAGTGTGAGCTCTTTCAAGGACTTCTGCATATTTTCCTGCTATTCTTCCAAGCGGTGGTCAGTCAGGTAGGAAGGTATGTCTTCATCCATCTCGACCTGCAATGCTTTTGTCAACGCATCTTCGTACGACTTGAAGGTCTCCAGACTGATGTGTCGGTGAACTTTCTGTGAAAGTCCTGCAAGGAACCATTGAATGAGTAATTGTTCGTCGATGATGTAGTCCAACTGACTCAATAGATCCTTCCATCGTTTATCGTAATCGTGGACTGTTTCTCCTAGCTTTTGTTGGGTCATCTTCAGCTTCTTGGCTGCCAGGTGTTTAGCATCTGGAGTCTTGAAAAATGATAGGAATTGTGCCTTTATCTCTGATTTTGTTGCTCTAGGTTTCCTTTCGGTAAATTTCATATACCATGTGAGAGCTCTTTTCCAAAGGGCTCCTGCGAACTGGGCTATCTGTCGGTCTTCTTCTATTACTTTGTTAGCCTCCCATATCGACTCACAGACAAACCAGTGTCGTCTGGGGTTTTCGTCACCCTCATAAAGGGGAATCTAAGTAGATCCGGACCCATGTCGAAGTCATTGTCACTACTCTCTGATGATGTCGGAGGAGGAGGTGGAGGAGGTGGTGGTTTAGAGGTCGGTGAAAGTGGTGGGGTCGATGATATGGTCGAACCTGCAGAGTTTTTGTCGACCGAACTTATGCTGTCGTCTGAGGTCGATCCTTTGTCTCTGAACAGTGGATTGTTGTGTATTTGTAGTGTCGGTGTTCCACTGAAATTTTGTGTGCGCAGGTCCGATTCTTGTATGTCTTCGATAGCTATATGTGGCAGGGGGGGTGCTCCTTCATGTGTCGGCAGGAGCAAGTGGATACTTCAAAAGGAAGGTGCCGTTTGAAAGGTCACCTAGTTACCTTCAATCGGTCGACGTATGACCAGATGTCGACCCGGGTATGGTTCATCACCTAGTCGGCTCCAGAGTGTAATGTCGCCAGCTCTTAGTCGAAGGTCATCTTCAATAATAGTTTGTATTCTGGTACACGGATTTACTGGGGAAAGGGTCACTCCTTCGTTGGGAACAATTAGTTGGAGAGCTTCTGGCTGCTCTATCCACATTTCATCATCTTTAGGGGACGCCTCTTCTTCTTCGCCTTCTCTGCGTCGGTCATGACCCGACTCTGGCGGTGCTTCATCATGGTCGGTCTCCCTAGGGTTTTGCTGCAGCTCTGCGGCCCTTTCTTGCCTAGCTTCCCTTTTCTTCTGTCTTTCATCCCTTTCGATTCTCTTAATGTTCGACATACTGTAGTACAATACTATGCCTTCAGTTCCTCTTCGGTCGATTATGCATTACTGGTGACTACGACTCTGGTCGACTAGGATCCACTATGCTTGATGTCCAACACACGACCAGCTACCCCCCCATAGCCTACCCGACGCTTTGTTTTAGAAAGCCCAGATAGTTCTTATTTGCTCAGAAAGTACTCCCACTCCCTTTCAGCAATGAATTTTTCCCACTGCTTCTGCTTCTCCGCCCAGTTAGTGTTTAAGGGTGGTTCACGTAATAGAGGTCGAGGTTCAACAATGTGGCCTGCTCCTTTCTCTATTAAAAACTTGAACAGTAAAGCCGGTAAGGAACACAAGAATTGATCAGTAAATTCTGTGAAAAATTTCTGTCGGACGGTTTCCACAGAAGTCCTGTCTAGGACTGCTTGTTCCTCACAGAAGTCATCGGCTATCTTTTCGAACCACTCCGATAGATTCGTACGGCCGCCTCGGATTAGTTTCTGGAGTAACTATTCTTCTTTAGTCTTGTCCGGTTTTCTCATCCAAAAGCTGCTTCAACAGGTGTGGCACGGATTTGACAAATTTTTCGTGAGTCTCAATGAAAAATATGGCTTTGGCTTCTGCGACTGTCAATCTGTTCCTTCTCGTGTAATTTTGTAGATAGTTAGCAATTTTTTGCTCCCACCAGTCCTTTATCTCCTGCTCTGGTATCATGTGTGAGCATATACTCCAGTTATGTACTACCGCCAATGGAACCAATGTTGTAATCTCACAGATCACATAAGGTTACCAATAATACATACAAAAATATACAAAATATACACAGATACAAGAGACAAGAACAGATAGGATAAACAGATTATATTATTCTCAATAGATCATACAAAGCCAAGAACTGAACTTAGTTCTTGTGAGGCTCAACAGCCTAATATATACAGGTTACAAACAGTTACAATCATAACTACCTGTCGGTTCACCGAACCGACACGACTATTAGTTAACAGACTCTAATCACTGTGTTTACTCAGCCGACCGACTTAGTCGGCTGATCGACTAAGTCGGTCTTCGTTCAAGTCGAATTATGTCGACTTGCTCCTTCTACAAGCCCCAACCAATGTGTCTTGAATTTCCCTGGAAACTTAAAAAACTTGCTGTCGTAAAGGAGCACTAGGTCTCCTATCTGAAAAATCTTGCTCTTGATGTGCCTGTCATGCCAAGATTTTTATCATGCCGTTTGCACTTTTTGATGAAATCCTGCGATGAATCTGTCTTCTTCTAAGGCAAGCAACTACGCCAGTCTTTCATTCATCATATCTGTATCATCCAGCTCAATAATTTGAGTAATTCTTAAACTGGGAATAATATATCCCATAGGCATAATAGCCTCTTGTCCATACACCAAGCTGAAAGGTATGTGTCCTGTAAGTTTCTTGCATGTAGTCCTATAAGCCCATAATACAGCATTAACCCTAAGGTCCCAATCATCTCTTTTGTTGTTACAGATCTTAGTAAGAGCATTTTCTAAAATCTTGTTAAAATGCTCCACCATACCATTAGCTTGTGGGTGGTAGGGAGTGCTCTTATGATGTTGTATCTGAAATTCCTTCGTCAATGCCTAAATAGTGTGATTCAGAAAGTGTGTGCCTTGATCACTCATCAAAATTACTAGACATCCAAATCTACTTATGATGTTTTCAAAAATGAACAGTGCAGCTGTAGCAGCATCACAATTCCTTACTCCTTTGGCCTCTGCCCACCTGGTGAGGTATTCTGTTCCTGTGATGATGTATCTCACACCAGTTCATTTTCCTGGTGGGTCGATAGGACCCACAAAATCTATATCCCACTTGTCAAATTCCCACAGTGTAATATACAGTCGCAGTGACATTTCATCTCTCCGCGAAGGTTTTCCTACCCTTTCGTAGATGTCGCAGCATCTGCAAAACTCCTTAGTGTCTTTGTGCAAAGTAGGCCACCATAATCCCGTGGCTAGAATTTTGTGAGCAGTCGGCTTTCCTATGAAATGTCCTCCTATGGTACCTGAATGTGCTTCTCTGATAATGGCCTCTTTCTCGTGTGGAATAATGCATCTGCGCAGGACTTCATCTGGACCTAACTTATATAAATGTCCTACGATCAAAGTGAAATATGCTGCTTTAACAACTAACTATTTATTTTGCTTCTTGGTAAAATCAACTGGTGCCCACCCTGTAGTGAGAAAGTGAATAATATCTGTGTAATACTCATCTATGATCTGGATAGAAAACAATTGTGCATCTGGAAAATTATCCTCTAGATTACTTGGTCCTTCTCCTAAGTCTATTCACGACAGATTATCAGGTCTGGCATTCAATCTTCCTGGTTTTACAATAATTTCAAAATCATACTCCTGAAATAGGAGTAACCATCTACAGATCCTTCCTCCTAACACTGGCTTATTGACCAAGTACTTTAAATCAGAATGTTCAATGAACATCTTGAATGAGGCACCCAATAGATAGTGCCTAAACTTCTGTAGAGCATACACCATAGCTAATCCTTCTCTTTCTGTAGTGGTGTAATTCTTTTCTGCGGTAGATAACTTTCTACTGGAGTACGCAATAGGGTGATTGATACCCCCTTCTCCTGGCTATGTTAAGACAATCCCCAATGCGATTCCAGATGCATCCACATGTACATGAAATGGTTTGTTCCAATCTAGAAATACTAAGATGGGTACTGTAACCATCTTCTCTTTAAGAGTGTCTAAACTTTGCTGCCATTCCTCATTCCATAGGAATTTTGCTTCTTTCTTTAACATCTTTTCCATGGGTGCTGTGATCTTTGCATAGCCTTTGATGAATTTTCTATAATACCCTGTGTGACCAAGTACTGTCCTCAATTGCTTGACTGAGTTGGGTGCTGGGAGATTTACAATGATGGAAATCTTTGCAGGATCTACCATCAAGCCTTGTCTGCAAATAATATGACCCAACAAAATACCAAATGGTGCACAGAATATACATTTCTTCAAGTTAAGAGAAATCTGATATTGCCTACATTTCTCTAACATGAGCCTTAAATATCCTATATGCTTTTTGATTAATCCAAATATAGTCCAATCATCAAAATATACTTCTAAGAATTTATGGATGTACTCCTTAAAGACAGAAACTACTACTCTAGAAAAGATAGTCGGTGCATTTTTAAGACCAAAGGGCATTACCATATACTGGAATGAGCCCCATTCTGTCACAAAGGTGGTCTTATATTGATCTTCTAGGTGGATTCTTATCTGATGATATCCTAAAAAGCCATCAGTGAATGAGTAGATCTCTTGTCCTCCTACGTTGTCTAAAACTTCATCAATGAAAGGTGTCAGAAATGGGTCATGAAGCAATGCGTCATTGAGTTTGCACAAATCAACACAAATCCTAATTTCTCCTTTAGTTTTCTTTTCCTACACAACCATGGGACTAACCCACTCACTCTCTTCTACTGGCTCAATGATGCCTACTGCTAGCATCTTATCAATCTCATCCTTGAATTTTTCTTTATAACAAGGATTTAATATGTATGGATGCTGCTTAACCGGCCTAGCATCCTCTTTCAAAGGTATCCTCATGACTCCCAAATCTCCTACTATTCCCTTAATTTCTATAAAATTAGTGGGAAATAAGTCTTGATATTCATGTAACAAATCTATGATGTGTCCTACCGTTTCATCATCCCAATAGTCTCCAATAGAGGAAAACTTTGGTTCTGTTTCTGTTCCAATATTGATCTTTTTAATCTTAATAGGATTTGTGACAGCTGGAATGTCTAGCTTTGGTCCCTTGACTTCGCAAGTCCCTTCTGACTCTGGACTGTTAATACTACGAGGATTCTCATCCTCATCACTTGGCTCGTCTATGAAGTTGTAACACTCTAGCACATGTTCTAACTGGATGGACAAATCAGACTGAGTATACACTGGTAGAGTACAATCATCAAATATCTTAGTCTTTATAATCTCTAGAGCCTGATCAATGCTTCGATACTAAGATTCAAAAGTGAAAGTGAGTAGGAAGCTGTCTATCATAACTAGCCATGCAATCCTTCCTCTGCGCAACTCTGTCTCAGTGTACCAGTTCCTTGGAATTGTTTCTAAAGTGTGAATGAATAAGTGAACCCATTCATCCTCTAGAATTTCCAACCAATTATGTTCACAAATATTAATATGTGACCTGGGGTCACTTTCTCCTGTATATTTCTACTGCAGATGCTCCTTGTTAATAGAGAATCTGATCGCCATCAATCTCTTAAAATCATCCCATGATGCAATATTTTCTTTATGTGCGTGCCACCATCTTGTAGGTGTGGCTCTTACTGAAAGGTCAATAGCTTCCATCCTCTGCTCATGAGGAATTTCCTACTCAAACTACTGTAAAAAGTCATTGACATCCGATAATCCATCAAACGATGGAATATCCTTAATCTCTATACCAATCCATCGCAGTTTCTTAGTCATAAATGCACATCTGGAAGCTGAGACTTTGTAAAGTCTATTCTGCCCATTTTGTAAACCAACATCCAAATCCAATGCGCATGAGCTGTTGCATCGCCAACTAATATTTCCTTCTGTGGTGGGGTTGATATAATCACTTTGGTTAGTAGTCATCTGATAGAAGCTCTCCATATTACACACCTCTTCCTTTGCTCTGATAGGTTTAATGTATCGAGGACCCTTAAAAGGATCCAACGGTGCGATGACTCGAATCTATTTATCCTCAAAGGTCATTTGTATTTTCTTCAAATCGATAACAACCATGTTATCAATTGTCCAATCAATACCTAATAATGCTGGATATAGTCTGCTATCGCCAATAATTTCTATGACTTCAAACTCTGCAAAGCTGCGAACTTCGTCAATATCAACTGGTACTTATGGTAATCGGCCTAATGGAGATACCCTCTGCTGATTGGCTAGTTGCACATGGATAGGTGATCTAGCTAACTTAGGGATACCCATCTGTTCCCATGTCTACTTAGTCAGAACATTTACCTCTGATCCTAAATATAGGATTACCTCATCCATTTCAAACTCTCTAATTTGTGCTGTGAGTCTCATTTCTATTCTTGTTCTTGTATGGCCCATAATATTATGAATAGCATGCTACGTACTGCTCATGGAAGAAGACTATTGATACTAATCTATGATGCGCTGAAGCTCTCCTATGGATTTCTCATTTCTTACGAGTTTCAAGCAGCTCTGCAGGAAGGATTGTACACTTTTTGTCAACTCATTCTCTTCGCACCTTCTCGATGTGGTAGCCTGCGTTGTCTACACAGGACTAATGCCACAAGGTTTTTGCTGTGTTATACCCCTACGTGGCAATACCTATGATCCTGATAGTGTAGGGTTAGTAAAGAAAATTTTATCTTGCTGAAATGTTTCTTTGTTCTTCTGCAGGTCAAGTGGTGTAGATTTATCAGTGGCTTTATGCACCCACTTCGGACCTGTATTTTTCTCGGCATCCTGTGATGTCTTACTAGTAGAAGCACCACTACGAGTCACAATATTGACTCTTGGTTTTGGTTCTTTCTGCTCAGTAGTAATAAGCTGAATATTTTGGTTTACTGCTGGCTTAGGATCCTTAATCTTGGCTATCAAGATAGGAAATTCTTGTATACTATGATCATAGGACTTGCAATACTTACATGTTGTAGTAGGGTTTTCACAATCTCTAGCATAATGTCCTACAGCTCCATAGTTGTAACAAACAATCGTCTCACGGCCGCGGCCAAAGCCTCCACCACGGCCTCTTCCTTTGAATCCTCCACCACAACCATCATGAGCCGGTTCATGTTGTGGTCCTGCTACTGGTCCTAATGTCTCTGACTAGACTCTGTAGAAGTCATGTTTTCTCTCTATCATGAGATCATAAGCTCTGCAATTGTTTTCATCATGTCCTACTGACTTACATAAGTTACAGTATAAATTTTTAGGAGTTTGTACATACTTCTGAAGTAAAGGGCATTCATGTGGTCTATGTCCTCTTGTTCTACAGATTTCACACCATGGCTCTTGAGTCTGTACTAAGGGGTTAGGAGCCCCACTTGCTAGATACTCAAAAAATACTGGACATTTATCTTTAGTATGGCCATGTCCTTTACACTTTGTACACCATAGTTCTTGTTCAACCTCTTTTCCTTTCTTAATATCATGTAACTATAAAGTGAGATTAGCTAACTGATTCTGTAAATTTGACATACCTGCACTAGTCTCGGCTAGAGGTGAAGCCTCTAGTTTCATTTCCATCTCCAATGCTTCATCCTGCATATGGAGTTTCTGTTGCAATAGTGGAAGTAAGATATGAGGGAGCAGTGCTGCGATGAACCATTCCTTATGCTGCTCCGGCCCAAACTCAAAACTAACTTGGTCTATAAGAGCTTTAAATTTCTAATCGAAATCCCATACTGACTCTATGGGTAACTGTTTGATGTCTTTAAGTTTTGTGATACATTGTGACTTAGACATGGGTTTCTTAAATTCCTTAATCATTGCGGTCCTGACCTCTACAAGTGTTCTAATCTGCGCTGATGTATACTTCATATACCATGTTAAATCTCTTTCTCTAAGTGTACTGGCCAACTAGACAAGCTTAGCATTGTCATCCTCGATCTGCTTAATGGTCCATACAACTTCACATAGGAACCAATGCTATTCTGGGTCTTCTTCCCCTGTACCCTTGAAGGTAAGTAATTTCATGTCATCCCCTATTATGTTTCTATGTGGTGGGTTCTGGTTTGCTGTATTACTACCACTTGGTGGTGTAAATGTAGTATGTACTATGTGTGAACTACTAGATGGAGTTCCTATGGGATTATTCTGAGTCCCGGTTTGTTTCTGTGGGGTATAAGGGTGGTAAGGGATACCCCCTACTGTTCTTTCTCTATTACTTTGACTCTGTTCTCTAGTACTGTCTGAACTATCTTCAAATAAGGAAGATCTAAAATATACTTTATATTTTTTACCACTACGTGTACATCCAATTTCTTCAGACTCACTCTCAAACTCTTGTGACATTACACTTACTTAACTTATTCATCTGAGAATATATCCAATACTCCTTTTTCATGTAATAACATCTTAAGGAACAAATTCAAAGAGTTCAAGTACTTACCATGATATCCCTTAAAGAAGTACCTCTCTGCTTCGCTGAAACTCTTTCTTTGATCAACTGCAAACTCTGTAATGAAACCTTCCAACAAACTCGCAAGCCAGAAGTCTACTTCCCATGAAATGGGATTATCTACGCTCTTCATGGTGTGAATCAACTCTGGTGTCTAGACAATGTTTTTTTTCTTCTTGAATACATGATTATCATTCAACTTTGACAACCAATCGTACAACTCATTTGCATAGGTTACAAAAAATATCGCATGCAGGTCTGTGAAGATATGTTTCTATAACCAGTCCTCTGTACTAAGCCTGGGACTCTTGTTTTCTTGCGTAGGAAATTCTCTTTCCTTGGACTTAACCCAATGGTTAAGTTCTTATTTAGTAGGATTCCAACAGAACATCAGCTCTTCAATTTGTTCAAAACCCGCGATAGAACCATTTGTTGGTTCGAGCTGAGAAAGTTCCAAGGCAATGGAACCATTTGTTGGATCGACTTACTGCTATGCAAACCTGGGTTTTCTTTAATGTACCAAAAAAACCCCTAGCTCACTGGCCCTTTGAGTGACATACCATAGAATAGCCTGAAGTCTCACCCAAAGTGATCTTAGATGGGTTGGCTGAAGAATCACGTTTCCTCAGCCAGGTTCTGTAGCATCCTGGGTTCTTCTGACTCTACTTAACCAGTTGAATCTCTATACAAATGCTATATCTCTCTCTTCATAGAAGACTCTGCTATGAGACTGACTCTTATCACATTGCAACTTCTAGGATGATGCACAAACTTACTCTTTTGCACGGCTCTTAACCTGCGATATCTCACACCGCAGCTCCTCTGACAGTGCGATATCGCCTTTCTACACTGCAATACTTCCTACAGTGAGACTCAATATATTTAACAACTCACAAGGTCTCAAGGCTTCCTCTCTGGGTATAATAGCTTAGTTAACATTCATCAAGGTATTAAGCGACTTCACTTAGCCTCTACAGTCTAACACGCTTAACATTAATCATGCTCTACTTACTGAACAAAATATATAGAAGTCACTTAACACTCTAACTGTTACTATCTGAATCAAGTACTGATAAAATCACATACATAATACTTAACGCATTCAACTCACATTGAACCTTCTATGTTACTACAAATGAAGGATAGCATACATACATTCATTAACTGATAAGCAACGTTCATGTAACGAATAACATATAGGAAATAAGCATAGCACAATCACATGAAACAGTCGCACAACACACGTATTTTACGTGGTTCACTTTCAGGGAGGAAGATACGTCCACAGAAACTTGTGTTTATATTATATCTGGAGGGAGTACATGTTGCTTCCTTTCACACACCTGGGTCACGTGGCAGAAATCTTCAAGCCACTCGGTGTGTCCTTGGGGGAAAGTCTCGAGTCAAGGCTGTCACCTAGTTCTTGACTCCTCCGTTTAGGCTCAACTCCTAACGAAGCCAAGGGGGGTAGACCCTATTAAGTTACTAAGGATGATTTCTTAGTGTGATGATGTTAAACTAAATCAGTTACTTAGGAGTTTGAATATTTTAACTATAGACAATTAAAGATGATGAGATACGAAAATAAACACACGAAAGCACAAAGCTGATACACAATATATATATGAAGCAAAAATTACCAGTGCCTTAAAATGGAGTCAAATCAATAAGATCAATGTGCTTGCATGTGCTTGGAGTGAATGTTTTGCGATTGCATCTTGGTATGTTTTAAGTTAAAATTGAAGTATGAGTTGATTAAATTAGGCAAAAGGGGGACTCCAGATATACCCGAGAGTACTTGGAGTATGTCCAAAACAAAACCTTTACGGCTACCCACAAGGAATATGTGGGATGAAATGGAGTCTCTGGGGCTATTGTTCGTAACGCACCCATTAGGGTGTGACAGAGATCGGCGCCCTGAGTTCACTTTTCAGTAAGTTCCCACTTCCTTTGGGTATTTTACCACCGTAGAGGTTCGATCGAGGTGTTGGATTTTCACCTGATGGTTTGTCAATTGGGGAGAGTGAGTCCTAATTATGCTACTAACCCAAGTTCTTTTGATACATCTTGACTGACCGGATGAACTGCAGCCAAGTGCAAAGCATACACACTGGAGTCTTGTAAATTTTAATAAGTTTTAAACTAGGTGTTCTTGTTTAAAAGAAAACCCTCCAAGAACCTCTTTCGATCCAAGTGGATCTAAATCGGGGAAACAAGGAGGGGTTAATTTTATAATTTTTGAAAAACAAATGATATAAAAAATCAAACAGATACAAAATTCTCGTTTCTTAATTAATCCTACCACGAATCTCTTTCCCCTTTCGGGTCAATAGGGAAATCGTGGGGTAAGTATTATGATTACTTCAAAATGTAAGATATGGAGTATGGAATTAATAATGAAATAAGTTATCCTACCCTACATATTAGATCAATACTAGTTTTAAAATAAGAAATGATGAAAAGCACAAAAAGGACACCAACGCAAATCCCCCCAGGGGGGATGGGGAATGGGATTGAAAGAGTCTATCCAAAGAATAATTTTATTACAGTTGTTACAATATCAGATACTGATAAATCAGAACTTTCTTGGTCCTTATACAGGTTGAAACCAAGTTTTTACAATTTTGCAAAACAATTAAGATTTTTTTTGGCGAAAAGGGAGACCCGTGGGGGGATTTGAATGCTCCTGAGACCACTTCGGACAGCAGATTACCTTTATTTCTGTCATAAATGCTAAAGGAAAGATATCAAGTTAGAATAAAATATGCCCAAAGTCACTTTAAGAGTACCTTTGGATCAGCCTACTTTATCTCAAAAATAATGCGGTTAAACTAGCTAAACGGCGAAAAAGGAACCAAGGAAAGAAAAATTTCCTTGGGATCTTGTCTTACTGTTTGTGCAGCCAATTAAATTTCACTGATATTGCAGAATATTAAACTTATCGAAAGCAAATGAAACTACCTTAACAGCAAGCTATGAATTTTCACTAAATTGCTTGTGAAAATAAGGTACTTTTAGCTAGATCTCTTGAAATTGAACTTTAGGTGCAAAACAAAACTAAGATCTAGAATTTGGGAGGGATATTACTGATTAGATCTATGTGTATTTTTCTTAATGAGATATATCAAATTAATAAGAAACCTTTTAAGTAACCAATTTGAGGAAAATTTTAGATTTTAAAGGAGAGAAAGGGGAAGAAAGGTGCTTGTTGTTGAAGTAGATCTGCGGACGAAACTTGTTAGTGGAATGCAGAGGGGAAATGTCTTCACAAAAATTTGGATGCGTAGTGGATTCAAACTATATCCACAGCTCATCCAATCCTTGCTACCTGAAAGCTAAACACACAATCCTGCAAAAAACCTCATGAGATCTGGATATATATATGAAAAAGGAACAAGAATTACATGCAAATAAACTTATTAAACATGTATAATCAAGATCTTCTAACATATATTCTATGAGATATAAGAAAAACAAGTAACCTTACTTACCCAACTATACTCCTATTGATTTAGCTGAATTGTTCAATCCAGACAGGGTTCAGATGCAGAAATTGAGAGAAAAGCCGGCAACATCAATAGCCGTAAGACAATGCTTAATCCACACATATGAGAGCATTGCACCATTTAGTCTCCAAAGATTCTTTATTTCAACAATCGAAAGATTACAACAGTATTACAATGGCAAGCCTTTCAGTCCATCTCTAACTAGCTTGGAAGAGGGAGCCTCAAGCAAGATATATACAATTTACAGGCCATCTAGCCTGGGGGGCACAATTCCTCATGGAATCAAGTGAAATCAACTGATGGAGAGTTCATCAATGCAGAACTAAGGCTGAAATGAGCCTTCTTGTCAATTGGGGGCTTGATCTGGCTGACACATCAACCCAAACACTGACACATCGGCCCACAGAGCATCTAGGAGAGACAAAACATGTTGAGGAGAGAGGGAGGGTGAAATTCCCCATAAATGATGCTTAAGATCAACTCTGGATCTGATTTGATCACCTCCTTCAGTCAAGGATTTGTCAAATCGAGTCAATCTGCTTTAGATCTAACTGATTTCAATCAAATCGGCTAAGAATCCATTGATTTTGGATTTTGTATTTGCTCCATTATTCATCAATATATTAATTAAAATAATCAATAATTGATTTTTGGGGCTTTTTGACCTGAGTGATGAAAAATCACTCAAAACTAGGAAACAGTGGGTCCATGGGTTTACATGATGCTCTTAGCTTGAAAATGAGCACCTACATGATTGAAACTGATTATTTGGCCCACTTTTATTACAAAATCATTTTTTCCAATTAAACTATTAAAAAATAGCCTAAGTTTTGGAAAAATTAAATTTTAATAAAAAACACTGAAAAAACTGAAAAATTCAAAAATTCAAAAACACGTAGGGGGACTTAGACATGTTCATATGACTCAAAAAAAATGTCTAGCATGCTTATACATTGACACATAGACTCTAATAACCTCAATAGGCCTAAATGCCAAGCCAACCACCCGAATTTTGGAGGTATGGAGTGAAAAACTAAGAAATTATCAGTCGTTTATTCAACAACCAATAGTAACCAAGGGAAAAAACACCCTGGGCTGATCGGATTGACAAATGAAGTCTACAAGACCGATTATTTTACAGATACTATCATGATAGAACATTTATTACAATTCCCCTATGGGGTATGAACATGTGATGCGATACAACAAGCACTTCCCAAAAGTACTTCCAAAGGTCTTTTGAAGTCCGAACAAGTTAACCCTGTCCGGTTCACCGGGCTCACTTGATAAAAACCACTAAGTGCAACTTAGGTGGTAACATTCTGGCTCCAATTGTGGGATGTGTGCTCGATCTGGTCTTTGAGGCAAGGAGAGGATATGAGAACACCAGAATATCTGGTTGATATACCCTGTAAAAACATCTCAACTTGACAAGAAAAACCTCAGTAGCACAAGTTTTATAAATAACCAAATGCACCATTAAGCTGATTTATTTAAACAAAATAAATGTAACTAACTAAAAGAAGCAAAGTTTTATTATCACTAAGTATAAAATAGAAATGCATAAAGTAAATCTAGTGCAAAAAGGGTTAAGTGTAATTAAAAAACCAATGTAACCACCTAAGCATTTTATTAACATAAAAAAAAATTCCTTGTATTTGGTTACCAGCCAAAGTAAGGATACCTTATTTAGAAAATGCAAACCTGTGTGATGATCCAGGATGGGCGGGATGGATGGGAGATGATAGGCATGAACAATGTCATAAAAATTCTTCCCAAACTTGTATGTGCTCATGCATCCTGCTTCTATCCATGACTGGATAGGATTGATATACCAATCAGAACGTTGAGGTAAACTGACTACATCATCATACTGATCATCGGGGCTTATCAAATGATAACTCGTTGCACAAGACCCAAGTAGCTCCAAATCATAAGGAACCTCTATATGTGAAAAATATGGCTAAGAATGATTTTCCACTGACTGCATCACATCTGACTTTTCACAATACTGTTTCTCAATGTCTTCATTATTGATACCTTTGTGTGGCTCTAAAAGATATGGCTATAAATGATCATATGGATAAACTGCATGCTCCTTTTTCATATCAAAGTTTCCCAAGGCCACATGGTCCATAATTTCTCCTTTAGATATGCCATAGACAGAAAAATCAACAAAACCATCAAATGTTTCTAGTTCATTATTTGCCCCTTTATTCATGTCACAGACTGGATTTTCCATGAATGTCCAGGACTCCTCATCAACATCTTTATCGGGGATAAGGGAGTCCTTGTCACTTGTATCATGCTCCAAGCTATACTTGTCCTCATTTTCATACTCATCTTCTTCAGAGAAAAGGTCACAAGGTAGTAAACCTTCCAAACTGTCAACATTATATGGAGAACACATAGGAGTCCCATTATGTATATTACAGTTTTCATCATAAGTTTCACTATAATATTCTGCAATGGTTTCATCCTTAGGCTTGTACTGTTTAGACGGTGATTGCTTTTCTCTCCTTTGATACACAGCTCCCTTGAACCTGGTATCCTTCATTTCCTTAATTGTCTCCGGAGGAGGCATTACATCATAAAAGTTAGACAGGAGATCCTTCTCGAAACCGTGATCCATGGCCTGCTGCCAATACTGGTTTGATAAAGGATAGGTTCGGCCTACCATGTACACATGATCGGACTCACCTGATGTTGTTTCTTGATTACTGACCTCCGCCATCCCATGTTCTACAATCTGGTTTTCTATGTAGCAAGTGCTTTCTGGGTGGAATTGCTCACAAGGTCTACACCATGGAATTACTTCATCTACCAGGTTAGTTGAGTTTAACTGGTTTGGAATCCTAGGCTCTTGCTGAGGAAACTTCCTTTGATACACTTGATTCTATTTTGGCTGAAAATTCCTAGGTCCACTATTTCTCTCCACTATTCTGTTTTGGATTTTATTCATTTGCACAGATTGGTTTTCCATAAATTGGTTCTGACTAGTCATCACTCTTTCAAACATGCTAGTTATCTTTTCCATGGGGTCTTCAGAGGCTCCCTTTTCTTCTGATTCATAGGATTTTCCCTTTTCTTCGTTGTATGAAGTGTTTCCCCTAGTGTAACCTAGAATGTTGGATTTTCCTGAAGACTGCATACTCTTTTCTATTTTCTCGGCCAATTCTTGAGCATTCTTTAGATTGGTTGATTCTTTGTCCCTTAACTGGTACCTCAAATCACCAGTGAAAGCTTCGATGTAATAAATGAGGATGGAGGCATCCCTTGTCTTGATTTCTCTAGGGAGGTATGAAGCCACATGCTTGAATTTAGTATTAAATTCATCCATGGTTTCATTCTCCATCTTCTTTATATTATGAAGGGCAGCAAGCAAATGTCTTGGTTCTTTATTTTCCCCCCGTTTCTTCTTAAAACCTGCTAGGAATTCATTAAGGGTTTTGTATGAATCATCACCAAGGTTTTCATACCATTCCGCAGCATCATCCTCTAAGGATAAAGCAAAGAGCTTCATTATGATATCTTCATGGTTAGAGGCAACATTATCGCAGTAACTGACTAGGTGCCTTTCAAAATTTTGGAGATGATTCTTGGTAGTGGTAGCATTATTTCCCTCGAACCTGGGGAGCCTCTTGATAGCATCATTCAGAATGTAATGAGGAATACCTTCTATCTGAGAAAATTCAAGGGGTTTGTAAAATTCCATCATTTCTTGATATTAGTGAACATGACTCTCTACAAATATGTGATGGATATCTGAGAGGGATTGGTATCCTAAATCTTCAAGGTTTCTACGAGAAGTCTTCCTATTCAATCTTTCCCTAATAAACCTTTTGGGATCAGGGAGAGGATTGAATAATTGTCGGTGGTTTATTTGGGTAGAAATTCTTGAAGGGATGTTAGACAGTGGAGTCACCAGATGGATTGAGTTTTAATTTTTATGTTTTTTAAAGACTAGATCAATCAAAAGTTTTTTTTATCTTTTTAGTTGTTTAGAAAAAAGTTAAGCTAAGTCGTACTCGGAAATAAAAGGATTTATCCCTGGCAACGGCACCAAAAAGTGTTGCCACCTTTCACACACCTGGGTCACGTGGTAGAAATCTTCAAGCCACTCGATGTGTCCTTGGGGGCAAGTCTCGAGTCAAGGTTGTCACCTTGTTCTTGACTCCTCCGTTTAGGCTCAACTCCTAACGAAGCCAAGGGGGGTGGAGCCTATTAAGTTACTAAGGATGATTTCTTAGTGTGATGATGTTAAACTGAATCAGTTACTTAGGAGTTTGAATATTTTAATTATAGACAATTAAAGATGACGAGATATGAAAATAAACACACGAAAGCACAAAACTGATACACAATATATATATGAAGCAAAAATGACCAGTGCCTTAAAATGGAGTCAAATCAATAAGATCAATGTGCTTGCATGTGTTCGGAGTGAATGTTTTGCGATTGAATCTTGGTATGTTTTAAGTTAAAATTGAAGTATGAGTTGATTAAATTAGGCAAAAGGGGGACTCCAGATATACCCGAGAGTACTTGGAGTATGTCCAAAACAAAACCTTTACGGCTACCTGCAAGGAATATGTGGGCTGAAATGGAGTCTCTGGGGCTATTATTCGTAACGCACCCATTAGGGTGTGACAGAGATCAGTGCCTCGAGGTCACTTTTCAGCAAGTTCCCGCTTCCTTTGGGTATTTTACCACCGTAGAGGTTCGATCGAGGTGTTGGATTTTCACCTGATGGTTTGTCAATTAGGGAGAGTGAGTCCTAATTATGCTACTCACCCAAGTGCTTTTGATACAAATTGACTGATCAGATGAACCATATCCAAGTGCAGAGCATACACACTTGAGTCTTGTAATTTTTAATAAGTTTTAAACTAGGTGTTCTTGTTTAAAAGAAAACCCTCCAAGAACCTCTTTCGATCCAAGTGGATCTCAATCGGGGAATCGAGGAGGGGTTAATTTTATAATTGCTGACAAACAAATGATAGAAAAAAGCAAACAGATACAAAATTCTCGTTTCTTAATTAATCCTACCACGAATCTCTTTCCCCTTTCAGGTCAATCCGGAAATTGTGGGGTAAGTATTATGATTAATTCAAAATGTAAGATATGGAGTATGGAATTAATAATGAAATAAGTTATCCTACCCTGCATATTAGATCAATACTAGTTTTAAAAAAAGAAATGAGGAAAAGCACAAAAAGGACACCGACGCAAATCCCCCCAGGGGGGATGGGGAATGGGCTCGAAACAGCCTATCCAAAGAATAATTTTACTATAGAGGTTACAATATTAGAGACTGATAAATCAGAACTTTCTTGGTCCTTATACAGTTTGAAACTAAGTTTTTACAATTTTGCAAAACAATTAAGATTTTTCTGGCGAAAAGGGAGAACCCTGGGGGGATTTGAACGTTCCTGAGACCACTTCGGACAGAAGCTTCCCTTTCTTTCTGTCAGAAATGATAAAGGAAATTGATCAAGTTAGAATAAAATATTCCCAAAGGAAGTTTAAGAGTACCTTGGATCAGCCTACTTTATCTCAAAAATAATGCGGTTAAACTAGCTAAAACAACGAAAAAGGAACCAAGGAAAGCAAGATTTCCTTGGGATATTGGCTTAATGTTTGTGCAGCCAATTAAATTGCATTGATATTGCAGAATATTGAACTTATCGAACAGCAAATGAAACTACCTTAACAGCAAGCTATGAATTTTCACTAAATTGCTTGCGAAAATAAGGTACTTTTAGCTAGATCTCTTGAAATTGAACTTTAGGTGCAAAACAAAACTGAGATATAGAATTTGGGAGGGATCGTACTGATTAGATATATGTGTGTTTTTCTTAATGAGATAGATCAGAGTAATAAGAAACCTTTTAAGTAACCAATTTGAGGAAAATTTTAGATTTTAAAGGAGAGAAAGGGGAAGAAAGGTGCTTCTTGTTGAAGCAGATCCACGGAGGAAAATTGTTAGTGGAATGCATAGGGGCAATGTATTCACAAAAAAATTGATGCGTAGTGGAGTGAAACTAGATCCACAGCTCGTCCAATCCTTGCTACCTGAAATCTAAACACACAATCCTGCACAAAACCTCATGAGATCTGGATATATATATGAAAAAGAAACAAGAATTACATGCAAATAAACTTATTAAACATGTATAATCAAGATCTTCTAATATATATTCTATGAGATATAATAAAAACAAGTAACCTTACTTTCCCAACTATACTCCTATTGATTCAGTTGAATCATTCAAGCCAGACAGGGTTCAGATGCAGAAATTGAGAGAAAAGTCAACAACATCAATAGCCGTAAGACAATGCTTAATCCACACATATGAGAGCATTCCACCATTTAGCCTCCAAAGCTTCTTTATTTCAACAATCAAAAGATTACAACAGTATTACAATGGCAAGCCCTTAAGTCTAGCTCTAACTAGCTTGGAAGAGGGAGCCTCAAGTAGGATATATACAATTTACAGGCCATCTAGCCCAGGGGGGCACAATTCCTCATGGAATCAAGTGAAATCAACTGATGGAGAGTTCATCAATGCAGAACTAAGGCTGAACTAAGCCTACTTGTCAACCGAGGGCTTGATATGGCTGACACATCAACCCATACACTAACACATCGGCCCACAGAGCATCCAGGAGAGCCAAAACGTGTTGAGGAGAGAGGGAGGGCAAAATTTCCCATAAAGGATGCTCAAGATCAACTCTGGATCTGATTTGATCACCTCCTTTAGTCAAGGATTTGTCAGATCCAGTCAATCTGCTTAAGATCTGACTGATTTAAATTAAATCGGCTAAGAATCCATTGATTTATGATTTTGGATTTGCTCCATTATTCATCAATCTATTAATTAAAATAATCAATAATTGATTTTTGGGGCTTTCTGACCTGAGTGATGAAAAATCACTCAAAACTAGGAAACAATGGGTCCATGGGTTTACATGATGCTCTTAGCTTTAAAATGAGCACCTACATGATTGAAACTGATTATTTGGCCCACTTTTATTACAAAATCAATTTTTCCAATTAAACTATTAAAAAATAGCGCAAGTTTTGGAAAAATTAAATTTTAATAAAAAACACTAAAAAAACTGAAAAATTGAAAAATTGAAAAACACATAGGGGGACTTAGACATGTTCATATGACTCAAAAAAGATGTCTAGCATGCTTATACATTGACACATAGACTCTAATAACCTCAATAGGCCTGAATGCCAAGCCGACCACCCCAACTTTGGAGGTATGGAGTGAAAAACTCAGAAATTATCAGTCATTTATTCAACAACCAATAATAACCAAGGGAAAAAAACACCCTAGGCTGATCGGATTGACAAATGAAGTCTAAGAGACCGAGTCTTTTACAGATACTATCATGCTAGAACATTTATTACAATTCCCCCATGGGGTATGAACATGTGATATGATACAACAAGCACTTCCCAGAAGTACTTCCAAAGGTCTTTTGAAGTCCGAACAAGTTAACCCTGTCTAGTTCACTGGGCTCACTTGATAAAAACCACTAAGTACAACTAAGGTGGTAATAGTACACATAGTTTCACTGCAACCTATTATGTAGCTTGAGATCTTCTAGGAAACTCGATGCACTCAGCCGAGAGCCCTTCTCTCTTAGATCTCTTCTCTTTCTATTATGCTTTCTTCTTACAATATATTCTTTCTCTCTCTCTCTCAATCCCTACAGATTGTTACATTCATGCTCAAAGAGTCGGCTCCTGGTTACAGTAAGATAACTACAGACTAAACAACAGAACCAGAGCTTGACTCTTTCTCAATATCTTACAATAATGATGATAACTAGCTAACCAACTTGTCTACTGTATAACAAGCTGATTATATAACCCTTCAAAATACAAAATACATGCTTAAATAGGTGGCTCGAAGGTCTCACCATGATACAAAACTATGGGCCTATCCCAACAGTAACCCAAAACCCTAACTATGACACTCAGCCTATCTGTACTTTGAGCTACCGCTTACTGGTCACACTACAGCTCTCTGCAGTCTTCCATGCTTCCCGACGCTGATCGTGGGTATGGGCGCCGCTTCCTCGGTCGCTCCCATTCTGTCCTTTGTCTTTAATACCTTATCCCATTGCTCCTTCTCCATTCATGAGGGTAGCTGAGCCCTCCTGGCGTCGCCGCTGCCTTAAATGTAGTGGTTGAGCTCTCTTCTTGGCTGCTTCAGGTACTACTTCCTTTGACTTTCTTGTTTCGATAGAAATTTTTCCTATAGCTACGGGGCCCTGCTCCAACAACTAAATAAGGCCACTCTTAAAGACTAGTTCCATTTTTCCTTTATTGATCAAGTGCTGTTGGAGCAGGGCCCCACAGCTACAGGAAAAACTGCTATATCAGAAGAAGAAAGTCAAAGGAAACAGTACCTAAGCGGCCAAGAAGAAAGAGCTCAACCACTACACTTAAGGAAATGGTGAAGACAGGAGGGCTCAGCTACCCTCATAAAGGAAAAGGAGCAACGGGATAAGGTATTGAAGACAAAGGAAAAAAGGGGAGCGACCGAGGAAGCGGCGCCCATACCCACGATCAGCACTAGGAAGCATGGAAGACTGCAGAAATTTGTGGTGTGATGGAAAGTGGTAGTTCAAGTATAGATACGTCGACTGTCACAGTTAGGGTTTTTTTGGTTTATTGTTGGGAAAGGTCCACAATGTTGTAACAGTGTGAGACCTTCGGGCCACCTATATAAGCATGTATTTTGTATTATGAAAGGTTAGCTAGCCAAACATTCAGATAGACAATTAACTAGTTGGTTAGTTAGTTGTTCTTCAAGTCGAGCTCTGGTTCTGTTGTTAAGTCAGTATTATCTTACTGCAACCAGTAGCTAGCTCCTTGAGCATGCATGTAACAATCCACAGGGATTGAGAGAGAGAGAGAGGAAGAGTATATTGTAAGAAGGAAGCAATAGAGAAAGAGAAGAGATCTAAGAGAGAAGGGCTCTCGGTTGTGTGTGTGGAGTTTCCTAGAAGATATCAAGCTGCATAATAGGTTGCAGTGGAACTGTGTTTACTCTCTCAAGATATAATATAAAAACCAGTTCCCATGGACGTAGCTTCCCCCCTGGAAGTGAACCACGTAAAACCCGTGTGTTGTGCGACTGTTTCATGTGATTGTGCTTTACTTAGTTGCTATCTGTTATCTGTTACATGAATGTTGCTTATCAGTTGATCAATGTATGTGTGTTATGCTTCAGTTTATAGCACATAGAAGGTTAAACATAAGTTGAATGTATCAAGTAGCCTGTATATGAGTTTATCAGTGCTTGATTCATGATAGTTTGACAGTTATAGTGTTAAGTGACTCTGGTATATGAGTTCCGTGAGTTGAGTGTAGTTGATGTTAGCGTGTTAAACTGTATAAGTGTAAGTGAAGTGGTTTAACACCCTTTTGAAGGTTAACAGATTTATTAGACCCAGGAAGGAGGTCACAGGAACTTGAGAGTTGATACATATATTGAGCCTCATTATAGGACATATTACAGCATAGAAAGGCGATATCGCATCGCCTGAGGAGCTGCGGTGTGAGATATCGTAGGGAAGGAGCTGAGCAGAAGAGTAAGTTTGCGCATTGCCATAGAAGTTGCGATGTGATAAGAGTCCACTCCCTACCAGCACCAGCTAGAAGGAGAGATCACCCTCATAGAGAGATCCCGCTGGCTAAGAAGATTTGCGAGACCCTAGGATGCTTACAGAACCCGGTTGAAGACACCTGAGTCTTCGGCCACCCCATCTAAGATCACTTTGGGTGAGACTTCAAATCGTTCTGTGATCTGTCATCGAAAGGGCCAGTGAGCTAGGGGTATTGTTGGTACATTAAAGTAAACCTAGGTCTTCCCCCAGTTAAACCAACAAATGGTTACGTTGTCGGCTTTGAACAACTTAAAACACTAATGTTCTGTTGGCATCCTATTAAAGAATAAGTCAACCAGTGGGTTGGGTCTCAAGAAAGAGAATGTGCTATGACAAAAAACAAGAGTCCTAGGCTCAGTATAGAGGACTGGTTACAAAAACATATCTTCACAGATCTGCATGAGATATTTTTTGTGACCTATGCAAATGAGTTGTATGACTGGTTGTCAAACTTGACTGATAAGAATATATTCAAGAAGAAAAGAAACATTGTCTAGACACCGGAGCTGATTTAGACCGTGAGGAGCATAGAAAATCCCATTTCACGGGCAGTAGACTTCTAGCTTGCAATTTTTTTGGAAGGCTTCATTACCGAGTTTGCAGTTGATCAAAGAAAATTTTTCAGTGAAGCCGAGAGGTACTTCTTCAAACGATATCGCGGTAAGTACTTGAACTCTTTAAATTCATCTATTATGATGTTATTACATGAAAAAGGAGTAATGGATATATTCTCAGATGAATAAGTTCAGTAAGTGTAATGTCACAAGAGTTTGAGAGTGATTTTGATGAAATTGGATGTACATGTAGTGGTAAGAAATATAAAGTAGATTTCAGATCTTCCTTTGTGGACGAGGCCATGGAGGAGGCTTTGGACATGGTAGTGGGTATCCCTTACCACCCTTATACCCGATAGAAAACAATCGAGACTCAGAACGATCCCGTAGGAACTCCATCTAGTAGTTCACATACAGTACATACTACCTTTACACCATCTACATCTACACCGTCGAGTGGTAGTAATACAACAACTCAGAATCCACCATGTAGAAACAGAATGGGGGACGCCATGAAGTTATATACCTTTAAGGGCACAAGGGAAGAAGACCTGGAACAACATTGGTTCCTATGTGAAGCTGTATGGACCATTAAACAGATCCAGGATGATAATACTAAACTTGTCTAGTTGGCCACTACACTTAGAGACAAAGCTTTAACATGGTATATGAAGTATACAACAACGCATACCAGAACGCTCGTACAAGTCAGGACTGTCATGATCAAAGAATTTAAGAAACCTAAGTCTGAGTCACAGTGTATCACAGAGCTTAAAGACATTAAACAGTTACCTGTAGAGTAAGTATGGGACTTTGATCAGAAATTCAAAGCTCTTATAGACCAGGTTAGCTTTGAGTTTGCGCCAAAGCAGCATAAGGAATGGTTCATCACAGCACTGCTCCTGCATATCAGACTTCCCCTTATGCAACAAAGACTCCATATGCAGGATGAAGTGTTGGAGATGGAAATGAAACTAGAGGCTTTACCTCTAGCTGAGACTAGTACATGTATGACAAACCTACAGAATCAGTTAGCCAATCTCACGTTACAGCTACATGAGATTAAGAAAGGGAAATAGGTTGCACAAGAATTATGGTGTACAAAGTGTAAAGGATAGGGCCATACTAAAGATAACTGTCCAGTATTTGTTTAATATTTAGCAAGTGGGGCTCTGAACCCCTTAATACAGAACCAAGGCCCATGGTGTGAACTCTGCAGAACAAGAGGACATAGACCACACGAATGCCCTTTACTTCAGAAGTATGTACAAACCCCTAAGAACTTATATTGTAACTTATGTAAGTCAGTAGGTCATGATGAACATAATTGCTGAGCTTATGATCTCATGATAAAGAGAAAGCATGACTTGTACAGAGTCCAGTCAGAGACACCAGGTCTAGCAGCAGGACCACAGCACGAACTGGCTCATGTTGGCCATGGTGGAGGATTCAGAGGACGAGGCCATGGAGGAGGATTTGGCCATGGTGAAGGCTTCAGCCGCGGCCGTGGACTGATTACTTGTTACAATTGTGGAGTTGTAGGACATTATGCTAGGGATTGTCAGAACCCTAGTATGACATGTAAGTATTGCAATTCCTATGATCACACTATAGAAGAGTGTTCGATATTGATAGCCAAGATTAGGGATCCTAAGCCGGCTATAAACCAGAACATTAAGCTTATTGCTGCTAAGCAGAAAGAACTAGAACCAAGAGTCAATATTGTGACTCACAGTGTTGCTTCTACTAGTAGGACATCATAGGATACCAAAAAGAATACAAGTCCGGAGTGGGTGCACAAAGCCACTAATAAATCAACACCACTTGACCTGCAGAAGAACAAAGAAACCTTTTAGCAACCAAAAAATTTCTTTACTGACCCTATACCATCAGGATCGCAGGTACTTCCTTGTAGGGGCCTACTGCAGCAAACACCTTGTCGCGTTAGTCCTGTGCAGATTGTTACGGAGGGAAATTCCTATGGCTTGGGGTACCACAACAGATAGCTAGACTCCAGAAATCAATCTTTCCCAATATGCAATAGAAATAAAATGTCTAACACTAAAGGATCGAACCTTGTACCTTATTCCAGACGGTTTAAGTAGATCCCCGTTGAGCTTTCCAATCTTCAGCTTGAATTGATGTAATACTTCCTCAACAATAAGTAAACAATACAAGCATACTATATATCATGGTGTTAGATCTATTCTAGCATATATAATCAATAATGTAAAATAATTTGACATATTCCAATGGATACAATATTCATTCAAATACACATTACTGGACAGGAAAAGATATTTCTATTAATATGAATCAGAGATTACAAGTGACAACCTCTGACAGCACGTCTGCGAACCGGAGAAACTGAATCCCCCACTTGAGCCTCCACCACCTCAATCCTCCATCACTCAGATAGCAAGCTCACTAGCAAAAGGAAATCTTGGGAAGAACACAACAGTGCTCCAAGGGACAAAGGGATGCAGACTCAAGCATAAGTTCTGGCAACAACGGACTATAGTTTCGTTACTCTCAATTCTCTCTTATGCTTTCAATGTCTCAAGGGGTTCCTTATATAGATTTTCAAAGGGATACTGAAAGGTCAAATCCATGCGATCTCAAGGAATATGGAAGGCTAGGAGTCATATGAGTCGGATCCAAGTCAAGGAATGCTCCAAAAGGATTTGGATTATGCACACATCCGGATGTACACGATTATAAGGGTCATATCCGCGTATGTACGCGGTTATCAGGATAAAAGCCGTTTATATCACTTTTCTTATGTTTTTAGGGATGATCAAGGACACATCAAAAGACAAAAATTATTCCATAGGGGCTAATGAGTCTGCGGCGGGACAGGGGAAGGCCATACAATGTGTGATTCACCTAGTGGGGTGAAATCCACTATAACAGATGCCCCCTAATGTATGATATCAGAGGGGTTATACGATGGCTGAAATATATTATAAGCCCATCCCAGAAATGGAGTGATGAAGGTACCCAAATGGAAGACCAGCCACCCAATCAGCATAATACCATAATACAACTCTGCATATAACTGCAAATACATATAGCAGTCCTAGATACATAAGAGTACAATGGCCATGAATAGGCATGAAACATGATAACACATATGTGGTCATCGCCACATACAATATACATAGATCAAAATCTCCATGATGAGGATATACAAAGGACCATGATCTCCACAAAGGATGAAGATATACAATAGATCAAGATATCCATAGTGGCTGGAAATGTCTGACATATACTGGAACAAGTCACGAGAGATGAAATCTCATCAACACTGGCACGATCAAGGAGGTAGCATATAATGGATGCCACCAATCCGGAAGGTCTTCTACACACATCGCTACGAGTACATGTCCTACTATGCGAATAGAGGTGTCGAGGTTGAACATAGTAGTCCATCGTCTGATTACCGGTCATTGATGTATACCGTTAATAGACGCGAGATCACCCACCAATAATGAAAATGGGAATCGAGGTACTAGAGTGCAAACTAACAAGTGTGAATAAATGATTTGAGGTCGAACACTTGAGAGAATCCATTGATCAGGGGACATTGATGTATTCCCAAAAACTTTCGATGGCGAGAGAACCTGCCACTGATGACTGCAAGTCTCAAGGCACTCAAAATGACTCTAGACTCCAATCCCAGAATAAATGATCTGAAGTCAATGGGATGAAATCCGCTGGAAGGAGGGCATTATAGCATCCCCCATCATCCAACACGAGGTACTCAGCAAGGCTATATAATATGGAAGAACTCGATCATAAGGTGCACAAACTAGTAACTGTACCGGGAATGGCCAACATGCAAAGTCAAGATAACTGAGGAATGGCCAACTCAGGTTTCAACTTCCTTCGAACAAGAGCATAACAGAATATGGTGACTTAATGGAGGAAGCATAGACTTGATATACAAACTGGGACATCTCTATGACGCAGGAGGCATCAATAGAGGCTCCATAGGGACTGGAAGCTTAACCAGTCGATGGAGATAAACTCAGATAAACGAGTACAGCACCTAAAGTCAAACTATAACCCAACCAATGGATGTGATATACAGTCCTCTGTTCGAAGGCGACACGACTCGATAGCTGCCAAAGATAATATCTTTTCTTGTCCGGCTTTTTGGTTTTTTGATTTTTTTGGTCTTTTTCAGTTATTTGAAAAGCTTGGAAAAAGAATAAACTAGCTTTATAGTTACAAACTAGGAGGAGACGAGTGTCATGAGGGAAAACAAACTAGTTCCAAGCAGTGGAACATACCTATGCTCAATGCAAGGATACATGTGTAGGATATCGACACTCGGGGGAAAATCCCCTCCCGGTAAAAGGGAATCAAGCTGCGAAGGATATAAATATAGGCTCTGCATGGCTAGACATGAGACAAGCTCGGGATATATGGATGAAATGCAATGTCAAGAGAGCTGTCATAAAGCTCAATAAGACAGGCAAAGCTCATGATAATGCATTCACAACTTGATACAAGGGAGTCTGGGGGATCATGGCCAGCATAAGATCAAGAGGAGTATGAGGCTCTTGCTAAATGTCATGGAAATACTATACAATGGAATCCCACACCCTAAAGGGAGAAACATCAGCATGGAAACCAAATGCAAATAAGGTGCTAACTAGGGTACCCATTTAAGGTGAGGCTCTACCACTCATATCATGCCACTTCTATAGCAACAAGAAGGTTCTGTGAAATAATAGAGTGGGTTCGTACCTAAGGATATATTGACATGGTCATAAGGTCATGCAAAATCCAAATGGTGGTGAACCTAACCTATATGCCAATATAGATGCTATACTTGAGATCAGTACGAACGGGTCAATCCAAAGGATGAAACGACGCTGAAAACGGTTTTCTACATCACAGATTAGGTCAGAAACGGTCCAAAATGGTTAGAAATGGTAAAAACTATAGGAAAGGGGGTAAAAAATTTCAAATATTTGAAAATTTTTCTATAAATAGTAAAAAATAGAAATCATTTGAAACTTTTACCCATTGGAGCTCTGATTTTCAACTGCAAATTCGAGGAGATCCAACCGGCGGAATTCACAACCGTTTCTTCTAGGTATTTACTCATGCTCTCAGCTTGCATTTCAATACAATTTTTACAAGTTTTCATGGTAAAATGAGGTTGTTAAGGCCAACTCTACATGGTGCCGCGGCCCATGTGGGTATCGAATCTTTTTCCGCGTATAGGGCTGGCTATACGCGGAAAAGGGGCTAGAAACTACATACATACGCGGCTATTTGCAAAACAGTCGCATATGACGCCGTGCAAGTGGATTTACAAGAATATAATGGACATTTGGTCAATTTATCATGCAGGATGGTGCTAGAGTGGCGAGAACACGAGCATGGTGAAGTAGAGGAAGTAGTAAGGGTTGACATAATGGCTCAACAAGCTCTAAGAAGGTGCGGACTCTACAAGTTTTGGTGCCTAGGTGGCTTGAGGGCCAAACCAGGACTACTACAGATGCTGGTAGACTATTGGGATCTAGACTCAGAGTTCTTCTGGATAGACGGTATGTCACTCACCATTGAGGTGGAGGATATCTACTTTATCATAGGTCTATATAGACGAGGGGAGGTGGTGAACCTTCGTTCCCGAGGTGGTGCAGGTCACGGGCTTACTATCGATGAGTACATAGATGTGTACTACTACCCAGATACTAAGAAGGTGGGGAGTCAAGTTCCCACCAATGCTATACAGGTGTTGGGCCTAAAGGACATACTACTGACGCTGGGTAGGATAGCAGGCTTAGCATCACTCCATCAGGCCTCTCGGCCATTGATGTTCTATGCGGTGGAGTGCATGACACCGACCATCTACGACTAGAGTACTTCACTACTGAGCAACATGAAACATCAGCTCAGTGAGTGTAAGGCAGGTAGGATATAGAACTTTGGGTTCAGCAGCATTTTGAGCACATTTTTCTTCGAGTGTGTTCCAGGATTGAGCCCTAGAGTGGATGTTCCTCTCCACAGGGTTCGAGATCCGGCCCAACGACATTGGGTAGATGCGATGTGCAGACTGGGGGGTGGTAGGGTGGCCAACCCCTATCCAGCTGACTTTTTTCCATGGTGGCGACGACAGATTGTTGCCATAGATGACTACCCCTATGCAGGGATAGATTTTCGAGGGGATCTAGACATGCCATTGCCACCAGGATCAGCATATGGAGACATAGGTAATGAATCTCGACCCTCACTCTTTTTAAAATTTTTGAAGTATTTAATCTTTTTGTGCTTTCTTGATTATATGGAATCAAAAAGACATGCTTTTGGGTGACAATACATAATGACATCTACCATTCATGTGCAGATGTGGGACCATGGTGACCAGAGGGCTTCCCACGTCATGGACGGAGGGGAAGAGGAGACGATATCACCGGCATGGATGCGGAGTGAATGCTCCAAAACATCCATACCAACTTCGTGCGACTAACTCACAGGGTTCCCATGGCGCAAGTTGAGGACTTGCTTGAGACTATGCAGAGACAGGTGGTGGGTGTACCACGTACATGGGTGCATTTATTCCAGCGACTAGCTAGAGCCATAGTGACATATCATGATCACAACCCTCCTCCACCTCCACAGGACTAGACACCTAGGAGTGTATCTATTTTGTACTACCATGTATGATGGTGGCTTTCAAAGCCCCAATTTTGTATTATGACATTATGTATTACCACATTTTATATATATGTAAAGTTTTATGGTGATCGGTTTATTTATTTACATGTGTAAAAATGGTGTTTATGATTAATTTATTATGAATGAAACAAATGCCAATCTAACACGTAGTTAGCATATGAGTCAGGAACATGATTATAATTTCTTGGAATGTGTATATATGTTATATTCTCAAATTTTCATTCTAACAATCTCACACATAAGAATCTCCTCAATAACGTCGGATCTCTAACATGGTACAAACCATTGAGCTGTGACACTACTAACTCTGAATCAAGACGTACCTCAAGAGAGAGAACACCATGTGAAATGGCATCCTGTAGAAGCTCAATAATGGCACTATATTCAGCAACATTGTTGGAAGATGGTCGTAGACATACACCTCCTGAAGACAGTACTTGACCCATAGGAGTATAAATCACCCAAGCAGCTAAGGCTGAGTGCTGAGTATGACGGCTTGCACCATCCATGAATCCTATGTAGGTGGAAGATTCCATTGACATCTGCCATAAGAAACAGAAACTAATCACAAACCCAATCACGATAAACAAGACCTAACTATGCAAAAAAGATGTACAATAATATACAACAAGCAGCCTTGGATAAAATATCATGCATAGTATTTTTTGAGATAGAGCCCATTTCTAGGCTTCGCCAAGGCCATCCCTTCGTAATCCACCAACTCATAGGCACCCTTCTCTAACACACGCTTGACCACGTAAGGACCACACCACATAGGATTGAACTTCCCTACCCCCAAGGTTTCTTTCGATTGATCCCACAAAAGGACCAAGTCTCCCTCACTAAACACTCTTGGATGGAAAGACTTATCATATTGAGCCTTTACGCGATGCTTATTAAACTCTAGAGTCACCAATGCATCTCTACGCTGCTCATCGAGTTGCTCAAGGTGAACCAAACGCTCCTCCAAAGGCGAAGTGTATGGTAAGAGTTCCACGGCTAACTTCAACGAAGGAATCTCGCATTCAACTAGCAATATCGACTCCACTCCATGCACAAGCTGATATGGAGAAAAACCAGTGGCAGTCTTAACCGCGGTTCGATATGCCCACAAAGTAGGGTATAACATAATATGCCAATTCGTCTTGCTTTGCGCGATGGTTCATTGGAGAATGGACTTAAGTGATTTATTCACTGCTTCAACCTATCCATTTGCTTGAGGATAGTAAGAAGAAGAGTGCTCTTGCTTATACCCTAACTTGGATGCCAACTCTTCCATCATACGATTCTGAAAGTATGAGCCATGGTCAGTGACAAGCTCTCTCAGAATCCCGAACCGAGTAATGATTTGGTTGAAAATGAAGTGAGCGGATATCTCATCGTCGGATTTTATTGTAGGCATTTCCTCAGCCCATTTCGTGAAGTAATCAACAGCCACTATGATATGATGGTGCCCCCCAGCTGAATCTGGGTTGTAATCCATAAAATCGAGCCCCCATTTGGTGAAGGGAATAATGGTGATAATAGGGTGTAACGGGGCAGGCTTCGAGCGCATATTACGTGCGAACACCTGGCAAGGGTGGCACCTCTTGACTGCTTCAATACAATCCTTGAAGATCAACGGCCAGAAATAACCCGCTCAAAAAATATTTTGAGCTGTAGAAATACCAGATAAATGACCACCACACGCCCCTCCGTGGAAATCATTAAGCACTACCTCAGCCTCATCATGAGTTAAACAATGTCGTAAAAGGGAATCTACTCCACGGCGGTACAAAGTATTGTCCACTATGAGGTAGTTCTTGGAAACATGACGTAATTGTCATCGTTCATCTCGCGAGAGGTGAGTAGGGGTCCTCTGTGTTTGTAGATATACTATGATATCCCCATACCATGGGTCAGTCGTTGAGATTAAGAAAATGTGTTCATCAACGAACGTATCTTCACATACCAACTCCTCAGCCTCGCTCGAAAAATTTGATATGAGCTCTGCAAAGATTAAAGATTTCTTCAATTTTACCGAAACAAATTCGAGATCAAACTCTTGTAGGATGAAAATCCATTTATTATACTTTCCCCCAATCATCCTACGTTTGAGGACGAATTGAAACGGATTGACATGGGCCACAACCAAGGTCTGGTGAAGGAGAATATAATGTCTCAAATGCTGCACCGCATGTACAGTAGCTAAGGAAAGCTTCTCGACATGAGAATACCGAATCTCTGCGTCAATAAGGTTTTGGCTCAGATAATATATGACATGCTCCTAGAGCTCCTCATCCTCTTGAACCAAAACCATACCAATCGTCTCTAAAGACGCGGCCACATATAATAGGAAATCACGGCTATAATCCAGAGGACTAATCACCGGGGCCGATTCTAGGGCTCGCTTAAGTGCATCGAAGGACTTCTGGGCTCACTCATCCCATTCAAAGGGAGTATCCTTCTTTAGGAGATGCATGAAACCTCTAGTCAAATTGGCAAAGTTGACAACAAATCTTTGTAGGAATTTTTCCATGCCTTGCAAAAATTGAAGATGATGAATATTTCATGGGGGAGACAATTGAAGTATTGCCTCAACCTTCAAAGGGTCGACTCTTATACCCTCTTTCGAAACGATGAATCCTAACAAACGACCTGACTTCATGCAAAATATGCACTTATGAGGGTTTAATCTAACAGCATAGTGCTGGCACCTTTCGAACACCAATATCAAGTGATAAGAATGACACATCCTCATGCGAGAATGAGCATCGAGGTCATCCAAAAATAATTCAATAATAGACTTGATATCGTGGAAGATCAAGGTCATCGCCCGCTAAAACGTAGCTCTGGCGTTTTTAAGGCCGAAAGGCATTTTTCGATACGCAAATGTTCCCCAATGAAAAATAAATGCGGTCTTGTGTTGGTCCTTGGGTTTAATTTGGATCTGATTATACCCGGAAAATCCGTCCATAAAGGAGAACACCTCGCTACCCGCACACTCATCCAAAATATGATCTATAAACGGTGTGGAGAAGTTATCCTTAGGACAGGCACGATTTAAATCATGGAAATCAGTGCATATATGGATTGTTCCCTGCTTCTTATCCACCAAAACGGGGTTTGAAACCCACTCCATCAAGGGAACAGGATAGATGAAACCATCTTTCAATAGCTTCTCTATCTCTACCTTTATGGCAGGTGCTTTCCTAGGATTTACCACGCGTAAACGCTGTCAAACAGGCTTAGCATTGGGGTAAGTCTTAATCTCATGTTTGACAATCTAAGGGTCAATCCCTGGCATCTCATCGTAAGACCAAGCAAAAATATCACGGAATTCCTTGAATAGCTCGGTATACTCCCGAATCTCATCTTAGGAACAATCCACCCCAATGTAGACATTCTCAATTGTACCAGGATTGCAAGAAATGTTGATAGGAATAGTTGATGATATGTTCGCCATGTTTCCATCAGCCATCTGACCAGGAGAGCTTAACGGAACCATGGGTCTACCAACTTTCTGACTAAGAATCTCCCTATAATCCTCATGCTCCAAAAGGTCAAGCTCTGGAAGGAAGTACAATCTATGATGAAGTTCCTCCCATGGTGGCTCAACTCCCGACATTGCCTCGATAATCACTTCATTTGAAGGGAAAACCGTATCAAGGTAGTCGTGGGCATGAGAAGACTGTACTTCCCATGCCGACAGCACATAGGGGTCTTCCTCCTCCGTTCGCGAAGAGGAAGAACAAGGCTCTGCAGCAGACTGGAGATTATCTTGGTAAGCTATCATGATTGCAGGCAATGGCACGCTCGTCTCAATGGCCTCACTCGAAGGACTCGGTGAAGGAAGAATCCAAGGATCTCCCATATGACTTGTGTGAAAAGGAACTGATCTCGTAGACATTGAAGCACCATCGAAACTAGATCCTATCATGAGGTGCAGGACAACTAAAGGTTCCCATGAGGGATGGATACATGCCTACACCCACACTCCCAGTTGCCGGCTGGGAATGTTCAACTTTCAGAACCGAAGCTTCTGAAGATGTAGTAACAGGCATATTCTTGAATGCCATTTGATCAATTGTTACAATCTTCCCGTTATGTGGAAAACATACAACACGAAACACGGAAGACGCAACGGCTTGCATACTATACATCTAGTTCCTTCCCAGTAAGAGATTGTAGTTGAGGGGTGCATCAACCACCTCAACCTATATCGCAATGGTATTCCCTCCCAAATGGACTTTAAGGAAAGGAAGGATACCGTGTAGCCTAAACGATCTCCCATCAAAAGCAGTTAACATGGTCGTAGATTTTGACAACTTAGGAGAACCAAGACCCTTCCAACAAGATAAAGACATCACAGAAGCAGTAGCGCCCTCGTCAATCATAGTGTGCTTGACGATCATATTAAGACATTCCACATGCACCAAAAGGGACACATAGTATAAAAATCAAGGCTGATGTCCTGCAGTTTCAAATTTGATCACTGAGGAAGAATCATCACCATTCACACCAAGAGCAGAAAGCAAAGCCTTCCTTTGCGACAGACAAATCTGAAGCACTTCCAATGCAGACATCGTACAAGGAGTATGGCCCAAGTCCTCGACAACTGAATAATTCTGGGTGTCTTGGGCATTTGGGTTATTCCCTGAACACTTAATTACCCCCTTAGGAATGCGAGGTGTAGCCTCAGGTTTATCCGCAGGTTTCTCAATGTGCAAAGGGGTTCCTGGTGGATCAGGTTCTTTACCTGGGTTGGGTTGTGACGAAGTATAATATTTTGCACGCGTCACAACTTTCGCGGCACAAACCATATTAATGCACCCACGACCACTAGTTTCAGCTAGATCATCATCACTAGATTGATCATGGGACTTCGAGTTCATATTCTGGTTATGCGGTAAAGGGTTTGTTAACATAGTTGGGCCCTGTACTATGAACTTCGAAGCTTCATCCATTCTAGGGAACAAGTAAGTGAGGTGATCGTCCTTAGATAGCCTGCAAGGAAACTTAACCTTATGTTTATTCTGTTTGTCCCCCCCAACATTTTTACCGTTCTTGTCATTATTATTGGCATTCTCATTCTTATACCCACCCTTCTTATTATTATTGTTTTTACCCTTTTTTCTATTTCGTCCGGGTTGCTGGTTACCCTTCTGGTTGAACGATTGCACAGCAAGTACATTCGTCGTTTGGGAAGGCTGAGATGAAGCCATAGCTTGTCCTGAGGCAGATTGGTTGATTGACAACTGAGCAACTTGTTTTACAACCGAACCTATAGGTTTCTTACTTGCAAAACCCACAATGCCATCGGCATGTGGTCCAGGTTTGACCTTGGGATCGAAACTAGAACGAGGAGCATTAGGTATAATCTCATATAACAAACCAGACTGAGCATAGATCAAGTCTAGTTCCTGCACCCTAAAGATTGCTTGTTCCTCATTCTGCACTCCAGATGTGGAAACATCCTTCGCTATATATGGCAATAAATACTTGAGGAACCACTCAAGGAGGAACTCCAGTGGTATAAAGGCTTTAATTAATCTCTTCCGTCTACGCCACTCCTGAATATGATCAGAAATATGGGTTACTTTATCTTGCCGAAATGTCGACAAGATTTCAGTACCAACATCATAGCGCACTGGTAGCTGGAAGTGATTAAGTAAAGTCATCGCAAGGTCGTCGAACAAAGTAAAGGCACCCCTAGGTAACTCTATATACCATTTTGCCGCAGGACCTGTAAGGGTGCATTGAAATAGTCTCAAACGGACTGTGTCCTGATGCAATGAATTGGAAGAGCACCATAGGTGGAATGTCATAACGTGTTCACTTGGATCCTCTCTTGGTTTGCCTTCAAACTTAGATATGTCCGAAGGAAGCTTGGTAGGGACAGCCGGCCAAGTCGGGTCATGAACCACAAGATCGTTCATAAGTCTCGATAAGTCAGGTAGATTGAGTGTCATGAGGAAAGGGATCCTAGGATGATGAGGCCTATGGACCGCTCCCTGGTTCATATAGGATTGATTACCACCCTGACCTTGGCCATAGTGACCTCCTCCTGTATGACCCATATAGGGTGGTGTGGAAGCACCATAATGAGGTGGACCTTGACTAGTAGGAGCTACAAAGCTGTAATTAGGAGAGTAGGCAGGTTGTGAATACCCACCTCCATAAGGTGGAGAAACCTATCCATACTGCGTCCCATAATAGGGTCCATAGGTCATCGCTTGCGGTGCCCCATGAGACACTCCATAGGTAGGGATATACATTCTGAAAGTAGGAACATACATACCGGAAGTAGGGATATATGTCGTGGAAGTAGCAATCTGACCTCTAGAAACATGAACATAACCTCCCAAAACCATGGGTGGTATGTAGGCTTGAGACACAATTGGTCTATTAATCGCAGTACGGATCTGACTCGTAGCTACGTGCTGACTCGAAGGACCATGCGAGTAAGGTGGAGGGTTTACATTTGAATAAATCAGAATTAAGGATGAAGGAATATCTGTAAGAAGATATGTACTAGTGCCTATCGTCACTCGTTTGGAACCTGGTATCCCTATCGGATCACTAACTCTAGACCTAGGAGGTATATAAGATGGAGCTTCCACCACCAAGATGGAAGGTGCAATGTGACTAGTACTCCCAAATCTCTCCGCAAGGTAAGGCATGGGATTTCCCCTAGGCATAGTGCTAGGATCAAAGTCAGATTCAACATGAAATGTCAAATCATGCATAGGAAAACCAGTCGTAACATAACTACCATAGCTAGTGCTAGGAGGGTCAAAGTGAGTCTTGGCATCATCCGGCATTCCATACCGGTAACGTGTCAATGGGGAATCTACCCTAGGGTGAGTAGGTCTATCATGCAAAGATCCTATCTGGGAAATCATAGGACCAAACTCAGCTAGGTCAGGTGAAGGATCGTATGTAGGAGTAAGTTCCCCATCGTCAATACGAATGGGAGGAGGTGGCTCAGGAATAGTCTCTGAATGATCCTCCATGGTGTGTGAATCAGTGTGTGACATAGTCCACTTGGACTGTCTAGGTCCCTCTCCCAAAGGAGGAGGATAAGTAGAAGGAGGAAGTCCTGCTAAATGACGAGAATGGTGCGGAACCACACCCGACTCCACAATGACTCAAAAAATAGCAAAGAATCTCTATTTATGTCAACCCTAGGCCAACTAGCATGCACAGAGCAATCACTAATAAAATCTAAAGCCAAATGCAAGAAAACAAGGGATGGATAAGTGAGATCCTGAATGTGGCCGGTATGTCTCGCTTAGGAGAGGCTTGATAGGCCCTTGTCACCACAAGCGGAGGTACGTAACCAATTATTGTGGCCCTCAGCTTCAACGCGTAAAGAGACTGTACTGTCCGACCCCAACCTGGTTGGGACACATGCATAATAACCTCTACAAGTACCCCCTCGATATCCTAGGTAAGGCCACTAAGGTCACCTCAATATAATCAAAGCTCAACCGAACAGTCGCAGGCGGGATTGACCATATGGAAAGGGTAGCAAAGCCCGGAACTCTCGAAAGAACCCCTAGATATGAATACAATCCTGGCTATATCGCCAGTGCTACATAGTTACCGACTAGGGGTTATCCAAATCAACAACCACTCACATTGCCTTGTACTTAACTCCCTTTTGAGAGGAGGATCCTAAGAACGCTGGTTATATCAAGGATTTCACACACTCCCTGGATAGACACTTAGTTGTTGTCATTTAGTGATCTTGGAGAATTAACTTTCAATGAACTATTCTAAGATCCTAAAACCTAAGCTTGTTGGTGCACCCTAGAAAAGAAAAGAGTGTAATTTATTTTAATTAGCGTTGATTTTAGTTGGCTTTATTACTCAAAAATAGGATATGGTCGTGCAATTAATGGTGTTATGACGCAACAAGAAGCAAAATGCACACCTAACAATCAATGCAAATGCATTGTGTCCATGAAAATAGGGTATGCGTACTACGTGTAATGCACAATTTCTTCTTCAAATGCTGAATGCAAATTTCCCTATATGAAGTCCTAACTATTACTCCAAAGCAAATCTAGATCTAGTGCAAGTACAATGCAAAGTGCAAAATGCAATGCATGATGATAAGCAAATGTTTTTGGATTTTTTGAAAATAAAGAGATGCAAAAAGAAAAAGAATGATTCTACCCACCCCATACTCTGCAAGCACACATAAACAACATTCCAACAAAGCACTAAGGCAAAAGGACTCTAATGCACTAATCTCAAACAAAAAATCAAAGATGCCATGACAAGAACTTTCCTAAAAAGAAAAAAATTTAGGCTAAAAAAACGTTTCTGGTCAGAAACAGAGGTATTAACAGACTCAGGAAGTGCCAAAGGAGACTCAACAACTAACATATTTCACCCAGCAATCTACTATCTTCCACAAAAAGGTAAAAACTAGGGTATATGCGACTGTGCGCAGTAAAACCGCGTGTATACACGGAAATTCCAGGGGAAACCGTGTGTATATGCGACTGTAAGTGACAAACCCACATACAGGAAGAAAAAGATGAACAAATCCAAGGCAAACAGATAGGCTGAGACTAAATTCACACCAATCAAGCTCTACCAGGCATACATGCCCCCATACCTGACACAGAAACAAGAGAGAGAGAGCAATTCAAATACATTGAATGCCAAGAAATCAACCCCCAAAGGACAATTACTAGGAACTCCCCAGCAGAGTCGCCAATTCTGTTACGGAGAGAAATTCCTATGGCTTGGGGTACCACAACAGATAGCTAAACTCCAGAAATCAATCTTTCCCAATATGCAATAGAAATAAAATGTCTAACACTAAAGGATCGAACCTCGTACCTTATTCTGGAGGGTTTAAGTAGATCCTCGTTGAGCTTTCCAATCTTCAGCTTGAATTGATGTAATACTTCCTCAACAATAAGTAAACAATACAAGCATACTATATATCATGGTGTTAGATCTATTCTAGCATATATAATCAATAATGTAAAAGCATTTGACATATTCTAATGGATACAATATTTATTCAAATACACATTACTGGACAGGAAAAGATATTTCTATTAATGTGAATCAGAGATTACAAGTAACAACCTCTGACAACACGTCTGCAAACTAGAGAAACTGAAACCCCCACTTGGGCCTCCACCTCCTCAATCCTCCAACACTCAGATAGCAAGCTCACTAGCAAAAGGCAAGCTTGGGAAGAACACAACAGTGCTCCAAGGGACAAAGGGATGCAGACTCAAGCATAAGTTCTAGCAACAATGGACTATAGTTTCGTTACTCTCAATTCTCTCTTATGCTTTCAATGTCTCAAGGGGTTCCTTATATATCTTTTCAAAGGGATACTGAAAGGTTGAATCCATGCAATCTCAAGGCATATGGAATGCCAGGAGTCATATGAGTTGGATCCAAGTCAAGGAACGCTCCAAAAGGATTTGGATTATGCACACATCCCGATGTACGCGATTATAGGGGTCATATCCACGTATGTATGTGGTTATCGGGGTAAAAGCCATGTATATCACTTTTCTTATGTTTTTAGGGATGATCAAGGACAGATCAAAAGAAAAAAAGTAATCCATAGGGGCTAATGAGTCTGCAGCAGGACAGGGGAAGGCTATACAATGTGTGATTCACCTAGTGTGGTGAAATCCACTATAACACAGATATCGTAGGCTACCACATCTGGAAGGTGCGAAGAGGATGAGTCGACAAGAAGTGTACAATCCTTCCTGCAGAGTTGCTTGAAACTTGTATGAAATGAGAAAGTCATCGAAGAACTTCAGCGCATCATAGATCAGTGTCAGCTGTCTTCTTCTGTGAGCACTGCACAGCGGGATGTTCATAATATTATGGGCCATACAAGAACATGAAGAGAGATGAGACTCACAGCGCAAATTGGAGAATTTGAAATGGATGAGGTAATCCTATATTTAGGATCAGAGGTAAATGTTCTGACTAAGAAGACATGGGAATAGATGGGTAACCCTAAGTTAACAAGATCAGCTATCCATATGTGACTAGCCAATCAATAGAGGGTATCACTACTGGGTCGATTATCGCAAGTACCGGTTGATATTGACGAAGTTCGTAGCTTTGCAGACTTTGAAGTCATAGAAATAATTGGTGATAATAGACCGTATCTAGCTTTACTAGGTGTTGATTGGGCAATCGATAACATGGTTGTTATCGATTTGAAGAAAAGACAAATGACCTTTGAGGATAATCAGATTTGGGTCATCGCACCGTTGGATCCTTTCCAGGTTCCTAGATACATTGAACCTATCAGAGCAGAGGAGGAGGCACACAACATGGAAAGCCTTTATCAGATGATTGCTAATCAGAGTGATTACATCAACCCCACCGCAGAAGGAAATATCAGTTGGCGATGCAACAGCTCATGCGCATCAGATTCAAAGGTTGGTTTAGAAAATTGGCAGAATAGACTTTATGAAGTCTCAGCTTGTAGATGTGCGTTTATGACTAAGTCACTGCGATGGATCGGCACAGAGATTATTGATATTTCATCATTTCATGGCTTAGCGGATGTCAATGACTTTTTACAGCAGTTCGAGTAGGAAATTCCTCAAGAGCAGAGGATGACAACTATTGACCTTGCAGTAAAAGCCACACCTGCAAGATGGTGGAATGCACATAAAGAACATATCGCATCATGGGATGATCTTAAGAGACTGATGGTGATCAGATTCTCTAATGACAAGGAGCCTTTACATCAAAAATATATAGGAGAAAGTGACCCTAGGTCACATATTCAGATTTATGAACAGAGTTGGTTAGACATTCGAGAGGATGAATGGGTTCACCTATTCATTCACACTTTAGACACAATTCCAAGGAACTGGTACACTGAGACAGAGTTGCACAGAGGAACCATCACATGGCCACTTATGATAGACAGATTTCTACACACTTTCACTTTTGAATCTGAGTATCCAAGCATTGATCAGGCTCTAGATGTAATAACGACTAAGATATTTGATGACTGTACCCTATCAGTGCCTGCTCAACCTGATTGGGCCATACAGTTGGAAGATGTGCTAGAATGTTACAACTTCATAGCAGAGCTAGATGATGAGGATGACAATCCTCGCAATATCAACATTCCAGATTCTGAAGGGACTCGCGATGTTGATGGACCGAGACTACAAATTCCTGCTATCACAGAACCTATCAAGATTAAAAAGATCAATATTGGCATAGAAACAGAACCAAATTTTGCCTCTATTGGAGACTATTGGGATGATGAAACAGTAGGACACATCGCATATCTATTACATAACTATCGGGACTTATTTCCCACTAAGTTTACAGAGATGAAGGGAATAGTAGGAGATTTGGGAGTAATGAGGATACCTTTGAAAGAGGATGCTAGGCGAGTTAAGCAACGTCCATACAAATTGAATCCTCGCTATAAAGAAAAAGTTAAGGATGAAATTGATAAGATGCTAGCAGTAGGAATCATTGAACCTATAGAAGAGAGCGAATGGGTTAGTCCCATGGTTGTGCAGGAAAATAAAACCAAAGGAGAAATAAGTATTTGTGTCAATTTGCACAAACTCAATGACGCATCGATTCATGACCCATTTCTGACACCTTTTACTGATGAAGTTTTAGACAATGTGGGAGGACAGGAGGTCTACTCCTTCACTGATGGCTTTTTAGGCTATCACCAGATCAGAATCCATCCAGAGGATCAACATAAGACCACCTTTGCGATAGAATGGGGCTCATTCCAGTACATGGTAATGCCCTTTGGTCTTAAAAATGCACCAGCTATCTTTTCTAGAGTAGTAGTTGTTGTATTTAAGGAATACATCCATAAATTCTTAGAAGTCTATTTCGATCATTGGACTGTATTTGGATTAATCAAAAAGCATATATGAGATTCAAGGCTCATGTTAGAGAAATGTAGGCAATATCATATTTCTCTTAACTTGAAGAAATGTATATTCTGTGCGCCATTTGGTATTTTGTTGGGTCATATTGTTTGCAGACAAGGCTTGATGGTAGATCCTGCAAATATTGCCATCATTGTAAATCTTCCAGCACCCAACTCAGTCAAGCAATTGAGGACAGTGCACGGTCATACTGGGTACTATAGAAAATTCATCAAAGGCTATGCAAAGATCACAGCACCTATGGAAAATTTGTTAAAGAAAGAAGCGAAATTCATATGGAATGAGGAATGCCAGCAAAGTCTAGACACTCTTAAAGAGAAGATGGTCACTGCACCCATCTTAGTATTCCTAGATTGGAACAAGCCATTTCATGTACATGTGGATGCATCTGGCATCGCACTGAGGATTGTATTAACCTAGCTAGGAGAAGGGGGTATTGATCACCCTATCGCGTACTCAAGCAGAAAGCTATCTACCGCAGAAAAGAACTACACCACCACAGAAAGAGAAGGATTAGCTATGGTGTATGCTCTACAGAAGTTCAGGCACTACCTGTTGGGTGCCCCATTCAAGATGTTCACTGACCATTCCACTTTAAAGTACTTGGTCAATAAACTAGTATTAGGAGGAAGGATATGTAGATGGTTACTCCTATTTCAAAAGTATGATTTTGAAATCATGGTAAAACCAAGAAAATTAAATGCTGGAAGTGATCACATGTCACGGATAGATTCGGGTGAAGAACCAAGTAATTTAGAGGACAATTTTCCAGATGTGCAATTGTTCTCTATCTAGATCACAGATGAGTATTACGCTGATATTATTCACTTTCTCACTACAGGTTGGGCACCTGTTGAGTTTACTAAGCAGCAAAAGAAACAGTTAGTTTTTAAAGTAGCAGACTTCACTTTGATCATGGAAAATTTATATAAGTTAGTTCCAGATGAAGTCTTGCGCAGATGCATTATGCTACATGAGAAAGAGGCCATTATCAGAGAAGCACATTCAGGTGCCATAGAAGGTCATTTTGCAGGAGAGCCGGCTGCTCAGAAAATCCTAGCTGCAGGATTATGGTGGCTTACTTTGTATAAAGACACTAAGGAGTTTTGCAGATGCTGTGATATCTTCCAGAGGGTAGGA
Source organism: Pseudotsuga menziesii (assembly GCA_001517045.1). Taxonomy (NCBI): domain Eukaryota; kingdom Viridiplantae; phylum Streptophyta; class Pinopsida; order Pinales; family Pinaceae; genus Pseudotsuga; species Pseudotsuga menziesii. Next base: position 1,983,423 of record LPNX010550090.1, read on the forward strand.
AAACCTTCGTGGAGAGATGAAATGCTGCTGTGACCATAGATTACGTTGCGGGCATTTGACAAGTGGGCTATAGATTTTTTGGGTCCTATCAACCCACCCGATAAATGAACTGGTGCGAGATACATCATCACAGGAACAGAATACCTCACCAGGTGGGCAGAGGCAAAAGCAGTAAGGAATTGCAATGTTGCTACAACTACACAGTTCATTTTTGAAAACATCATAAGTAGATTTGGATGTCCAGTAATCTTGATGAGTGATCAAGGCACACATTTTCTGAACCACGCTATTGAGGCCTTCACGGAAGAATTTTAGATCCAGCACCATAAGAGCACTCCCTACCATCCTCAAGCTAGTGGTACGGAGGAGGACTTTAACAAGATTATAGAAAATTCTCTTACTAAGATCTGTAACAGCCAAAGAAATGATTGGGACCTCAGGGTTAATGCTGTATTATGGGCTTATAGGACTACATGCAAGAAACTTACAGGACACACACCTTTCAGCTTGGTATATGGACAAGAGGTTGTTATGCCTATGGAATATATTATTCCCAGTTTAAGAGTTGCTCAAATTATCGGGATGGCTCATACAAATATGATGAATGATAGACTAGCGCAGCTGCTTGCCTTAGAAGAAGATAGATTCATCACAGGATTTCATCATAAAGTGTAGAAGGCACGAGAAAAATATTGGCATGACAGGCACATCAAAAGCAAGATTTTTTAGAAAGCAGACTTCGTGCTCCTCTATGATAGTAATCTTGTTAAGTTTCCAGGGAAGTTCAAGACGCATTGGTTGGGGCCATATCAGGTTCAGCAAGTTACAAATGGAGGTGCCATTGAACTTAGCAAACTAAACGGGGAGCTTCTTCACACTTTGATTAATGGCAGTAGGATTAAGCTTTATAGTGATAGCCACTCCACCTCCCAGCCCTAACTCAGATAGTTTATGAAGTGCAGATGTCCAGTGTAGTTGAAAGGAGGCATCGCACCGGTAATTAGTCTACACCAAAAAAAAAAGTTCTAAGTATGAGGAATCGCATCAGAAAAGTGTATGTTGCGCAAGTCATAGGATGCTTGTGGAGTTTTTGAACGTTGCGGCGTTCATGACGACACTTTGGTTTGAGATGATGCGGTGTGGAATCGCAGTGATGTGATGTTCCCCATGCCATGTAGATGATCTTGAAAAGGGACAGAGAGCTAGTCACTTCACCTTCTGACAAGCAATTAATCCAGATACGACAGTTATACGTTGCCCTAGATTTGGAAACAGTATAATGATTTTTCCAGATTTGGTAAATCTTCGACGAGACCGATGCCTGCACGCAAGTTTCGAGGGAAATTTGATCATATTTTCAGCAATTAATGAGGATCAAAATGACGGGTGTTGTCTTTTCCATGCAATTAATACCACCGATGGGTCTTTCCAAATGACCGTTGCTTCAAATATGATCACATTCACTATAAATACATAGATCATTCATCCATAAGGGTTACTTTTGTGATTTCTAAGAGCTATAGAGAAATTTAAAGAGTTTTCCTAGTGAAGCGATACTCTAACTATAGAGTGCTGGTTTTCCCCAATTTCGCATCCATTGCTAGTTCAGAGCATTGCACGGAGTGGTTTATATCCAAGAAGGAACCTTTAGAAGACATTTTTCAAAGTTTCCAGCATGGTGGCCTTGTGTCCGCTATGACGACACCGTCCAAGGTTGTGAAATTAGGTGCACCATAGGTCAGATAGATTCCAAGGATGAGGAGTCAAGCTCAGATAGTAGAAGATTCCAGCCCAGAATAGAGAAGAAGAAAAGTGAGAAAAAAGAGATCTAAGAGAAGGGCTCCCAGCTGTGTGCGTGGAGTTTCCTAGATGATCTCACGGAAAGAAAAAAGTACCAAGAAACAGGCATCCGAGCCTCAGAAAAACAAAAGGAAACCGAAAAGGAACGAAGCAGAGATGTTGAAAATGACAGAGATACAGAAAATGTCAAAGAAGGTTGTTACATTAAAGCTAGAAAACGACATGTCTCATGGAATTTTTACCAAGGTGCATATATCCAAGTAAAGTCAGATTATCAGAATGAAGATCAACTTATATGTATGCTAAAAGACATCTACTTTCCATATATTCAGAATGGTGATGGCTTTGATGAGTCTGTTCGGACAAGCGCTCTAGTATAATTTGAGGTGAATGGTACAGAACTGACCGAGGTAATAGGAGGTGAGATCGTTGCAACAGAATTTTGTAGCCTATAAAGGGGTCCACCATTCATTTTTGGAGCTTCACTTAAAGAAAGTGTTGACACTATTATAGATAAAATGGCACAAGAGTGTGTTGAAGCTATGGATAAAGAACTCACACGACTTCGGGAGAGACTTATAAGGACTTCCCAGGAATCCAAGGAGAAGCTACAACAAGAGAAACCAGTTGTTAGTGGCTCAGGGATGAGCCACAAGTGTTAAGGGACTATTGGAGCAGGGCCCCATAGCTACAGGAAAATATGGTATATCAGAAGAAGAAAGTCAAAGGAAATAGTACCCGAGCGGCCGAGAAGAGAGAGCTCAACCACTGCACTTAAGGAAGCGACGAAGATAGGAGGGGTTAGCTACCCTCATAAAGGAAAAGGAACAATGGGATGAGGTATTGAAGGCAAATGATAGAAGGGGAGAGATCGAGGAAGAAGCTCCCATACCCACCATCAGCGCCGAAAAGCGTGGAAGACTGCAGAAAGCTGTGGTGTGACGGAAAGCGGTAGTTCAAGTACAGATACGTTGACTGTCACATTTAGGGTTTTTTTGGGTTACTGTTTGGAAAGGCCCATAGTGTTGTAATAGGGTGAGACTTTTGGGCCACCTATATAAGCATGTATTTTGTATTATGAAAGGTTAGCTAGCCAAACATTCAGATAGACAATTAGCTAGTTGGTCAGCTAGCTGTTCTTCCAGTCGAGCTCTGGTTCTGTTGTTAAGTCTGTATTATCTTATTAAATCCAGTAGCTGGCTCCTTGAGCATGAATGTAACAATCCACAGGGATTGAGAGAGAGAGAGAGGAAGATTATATTGTAAGAAGGAAGCAATAGAGAAAGAGAAGAGATCTAAGAGAGAAGGGCTTTCGGTTGTGTGTGTGGAGTTTCCCAGAAGATCTCAATATGCATAATAGGTTACAGTGGAACTGTGTTTACTCTCTCAAGATATAATATAAAAACCAGTTCCCATGGACGTAGCTTCCCCCTTGGAAGTGAACCATGTAAAACTTGTGTGTTGTGTGACTGTTTCATGTGATTGTGCTTTACTTAGTTGCTATATGTTATCTATTACATGAATGTTGCTTATCAGTTGATGAATGTATGTATGTTATTCTTCAGTTTATAGCACATAGAAGGTTAAAGGCAAGTTGAATGTATCAAGTAGCCTGTATATGAGTTTATCAGTGCTTGATTCGTGATAGTTTGATAGTTAAAGCATTCAGTGACTCCGGTATATAAGTTCCGCAAGTTGAGTGTAGTTGATGTTAGCCTGTTAAACTACAAAAGTGTAAGTGAAGTGGTTTAACACCCTTGTGAAGGTTAATAGAGTTATTAGACCCAGGAAGGAGGTCGCAGGACCTTGAGAGTTAATATGCATATTGAGCCTCATTATAGGACATATTACAGCATAGAAAGGTGATATCGCATCGTCTGAGGAGCTATGGTGTGATATATCACAGGGAAGGAGCTGAGTAGAAGAGTAAGTTTGTGCATCACCATAGAATCTGCGATGCGATAAGAGTCCGCTCCCTACCAGCGTCGGCTAGAAGGAGAGATCGCCCTCGCAGAGAGATTCCACTAGCTAAGAAGAGTCGCGAGACCCTAGGATGCTACAGAACCCAGTTGAAGACACCTGAGTCTTCGGCCACCCCATCTAAGATCACTTTGGGTGAGACTTCAGGCCGTTCTGTGGTCTGTCATTGAAAGGGCCAGTGAGCTAGGGGTATTGTTGGTACATTAAAGTAAACCCGGGTCTTCCCAAGAGATAAACCAACAAGTGCTAGATACTTTGTCTTGTAAGCAATATTTTTCCTTTATTGACGGGTATAGTGGATACAATCAAATTTTAATAGCACCTGAGGATCAATATAAGACCACTTTTACATTCCCTTGGAGAACATACTCCTATAGAGTTTTTCCATTTGTCCTATGTAATGCACCTGCCACTTTTTAGCTTGCAGTTTTAGGAATTTTTGCTGATCTTATACATGACTATTTAGAGGTGTATATGGATGATTTTATAGCCTATGGTAATAAATTTTAATAGGACCTTGATAACCTTGAGAAGTTTCTGATCCAATGTCAAGAAACAAACCTAGCCCTTAGTCACGAAAAATGTAAAATGTTATTAACAGAAGGCATAGTTTTGGGGAATCATGTTTCTTCCCAAGGAATCAAGGTAGATCCTGCTAAAATAGAATTAATTGTTGGCCTTCCCTCACCAAAAAATAAAAAAGAGGTAAGGATATTTCTTGTCCATGCAAGCTATTATCGTCGTTTTATTGTCATTTTAAAGAAGTGGGCTCTTGATTTTGTAGAACCAACTTCTCCCATGTCCCATAAGAAGAAGTATATTCTGATTTTCATAGACTAAGTTACCAAATGGGTAGAAGATAAAGCTTTGTTTAGAGATACAGAGAAATTTGGGGTAGAATTTATATATGAAGAAATATTCACTTGATTTGGTGTGCTAAGAGAAATTGTCACTGACCGAGGTTCTCAATTTAGCTCTAAATGAATGAAAGAGATCACCATGAAATATGTATATGACATTGAAAATCCTCACCTTACCATCCATAAGCCAATGGCCACGTAGAATCAACCAATATGGTATTGGAAGCTATCTTAACTAAAACTATTCAGCTACATCATAAGGATTGGCTAGATAGACTCCCAGAGGCCTTGTGGGCCTATAAGATAACATGGAGAAACACTACTGGTCATACCCCCTACTTGCTAGTATATGGTAAGAAATTCCTTTTACCTATCGAGTTCCAAGTTAAGACCTTTTGTATGGCTGCACAATTAGGCATGGATTTGGACGAGGAACATAAACAACGAGTTTACATATTAATGAGTTAGTTGAAATTAGACAGGATGCACTCCAAAGAAAAATGTTAATAAAAAATCAATGGAATAAATGGCATGATAAATTTATTAAGGAAAATAAATTTAATACTAGGGATTGGGCATTACTATTCGACTCAAGGTACAAAAATTTTATAGGAAAATTAAGTACTCGTTGTATGGGTCCATATGAAGTAGTTACAACTTTTGATAATGGGTCAGTAGAATTTAAGACAATTGATGGTTCACAATTTTCCTCTGTAGTAAATGGAAATAGACTTAGACTTTACCACCAACCAATATCTAAACAGGATTTCATACAAAATGTCTTGCAGGAGAAGGAGATGGAACTGGTTGGAGAGGAAATTATTCCTCCTCCTCCTGATCCTTAAAGTTATTTTGGGTTGTCATTAATTGTATATATGTAACTCTGTTTGTATTCACCTGAATAAATAAGAGTCGTTTCTAACAAATTAACTGCATTTATATAGAGGTTTCATTCCCATGATCATCTATTGCAGTTTTGTCAAATTAAAGCAAAACGACTTTTTTTTCCTTTTTCTCATTCTCATGAATTTTATAGATGCTTTTGTTATGAATAAATATGAATCATCCAACAAGTGATTTTGCAACTGATTACAAATACTTTATCTCTATAAGTAGCTCATGAGGTATTGTCTGAAAAGGGACATTCACTAAAAGACTCATAATGTATCTTAACTCTTTTTGGTTACTTTTGAAAATTGAAGTTTATACTGAAAATCAAAGGAATTCTTTGTATATCATTTTCTCTATGATTCATTATGATTTTATATATCATGTTACAACTGATTTTACCACACATGGTTGATCACATATTCATGGCCTTCCTTGTCCCTCTGCAGAGTCTTTGGACCCCATGGACCAATATTATACTTTGATGTTTCCAAGTTTTTCCCTAAAAACACATGTTTATTGTTGTACGTGACTTTTAATCCCATATTTGCGTATATACAAAGATATTGACCTCAAACCTATGTACATTGGGATGTGTGAATAAGTCCAAATATTTTTGGAGTTTTCCTTAATGTGTGTCCAAACCACTTGACTTTTGGCCTTCCATATGCCTCAAGATCGCTCGTATTTGACCCTTGATTACCCCTTTGGAGTGCTATATAAGGAACCCCTTGGATATATTGAAGAGGAGGAATTGAAAAGCAAGGAAACTATAGTCCATTGTTGTCATAGTGTTGTAGCTACAATTTTTTCCCAAATTTTTAAAATTTTGGACTCTCCTTTTAATTTTATTTTTCCTGGGACTGTTTCGATTACTAAACTCTATTTTTGTTTTCCCTCTTCTACAAATTTCGATTGATTGAAGTTGAAGTGAGGTCAATTGTTTTCATGATTTTCAGAAAACTGCTTCTATCTGCCAATGCTTTGGACTGTCGGGTTTAAAGTTGATTTGAAAATGATGTCCTTTTGATCCAAATGATTTCTTTCATTGCTATCAGAAGTCTATTTATGTTTGAATAAAAAATTTAGTTCTCTTTGTCACCATTGTTTTGGAAGTGACAAAAAATTTACTGCTGCTCAACCAAAGGTCTTTTGGAACTTAACATTTTTGTTTTAGTTTTTTGGAAGTCAGTTGAACAGTAAATCGGGGCCGTAATTCTCTAAGAAACCGCCCTTGCGGACGCTAAATAATGAACGTTCTGATGGTAAGTTTGTTTCTTTTCACTGATGCCTTGGTTTTATTGACCAGCTTTTACTTTGCAATGCTTTATTTTCATGATCAGAATGGTTTTGACTATTGATCGAGGGGCTATTTCTTTGCGTTGCCGATATGGATGCAGCATTGAGCCTTTGGTTGCCGATACATAGTTCCCAAAGCTTCTGACCATCAATGTTTTTATATTGACTGCAGAACTTTTAGTTAGTTATCTCCCGCCATTGCAGTTGTGCAGGGAACTATCCGTTCGATGCTTTAGTGGTTTTGATCTTTGAAGCTTAGCTATCGGGGGTTTTTAACATTTGGGAGTGCTGGTATTGTGGAAAGGCTAAGGACTAATCATCCGATGCATAGTGCTCAGAGCCTCTGGTCATCGACATTATGCTACCCGCCATTGCAGCTATTTAGTGGATTTCTGTTTGATCCTTAGCATTTTGGTTTCGACTGCTGATAAGGTTTTTCCCACCTTTTGGTGCGTTTTTACACTATTTTATGGAATGGTAGAGTTTTCTCATGGGTGTTGGTTGAGTCAGAGTTTTTTCTAAGAGGAAGAGTACAGTTCAGGGTTTTGGTTTCTTGAGGAGTAACTGTTACATTGTCCTAGTTCATGTTTTCATCGAAGGGTTTTGAATTAGCTCAAAGGTGGCATTGAATTAAGATAATATTATATCCTATCAGGGTTGCAATTTTAGTTGGGCAGTGGGTTTAAAGGATTTTCAGACCCAACTGTTAGGATTTTCTTTGCATTATCATGCTTTCTTTTCATGCATTAACATTGTTTAGAGTTCATGTTACAGAATGCATGTATTGATACAGTTTGTATTACTTCATTAAACCCTAAATGGTCTAAAATATGCTATCTTCATGACAGGATGATTACTGCAAGTAAGATGTGTTTAAAATACAAAGTAGAAGGGAGGCAGTAAGGAAGGAAGCAGCTGAAGAATGAAGAAGAAGAAATATAGAGAAGAAGAAGAAATTTAGGCCTGAGATCAATATGATCTAGCAAGGCACCAATGAATTACTGAGCATAATCAATAAGAACAGAGGCCCAGGCTTGGAAAAGTTCATCAGTTACCAAGATGGTCCCTTTTCATAAAAGTTCTCTTAAAATCTTAACCTGAAATGTAACTTATTGTATAAATCATGAGCACTCACAAAAGACAAAATTGTGGGATTGAACGGTTGGGGGGAACCCAAAAGTCACCAAGGGGAATCCCAAGAGTTTTTCTTGTAGTATAAATATAGGAGAGTTAGATAGAAGAAATTACTTTTTCCCAGATAGATTTGTGAGAGTATAATGTACGAAGAACTATTTCCTTTTGAATAAAAAAATTACAAGTTTCCTATTGGAGAAAGCTTTGTGGAGGGTTTCAATTGTTGTGCAATGGATTTGTTGAATGTGAACTATTTTGTTTTCAGCTATTATCCATTAACTGTGAGATCGTTCTAACTCTTTGAACCTATGTTATTGTTATGAATGCACTCTAGTTTATTCTATGAAATTTCCACTATGAGTAATGAAAGAAGTTCATAAACAATTAGCTATTTGGTTGTTCATATATCTATAAATGTTCATGTGTTTTGAAATAAGTAACAGCTATCTATGACTTGTATTAATCCATGCACAAAATACATTGCTCATGGATAAATGATAATCTTGTTCCCTAGGGATAGGTTAGATAGCTAGTTTTATTTTTTTCTTGCTGTGTGTGGTTTAGATGCGACAGAGTTAAGACGAGAGGTAAGAACCTGCGCATCACATTGTGACTGCTCCTCATATTCTCTATCAATTTGTATTTTTAGATAGGCACTTGCATCTCATACTTAATTCAAAAACTAAAAAAATACACGGTGGAACGGGTCATAACTGGTAAAACCCTTTATTTTTGTTACTTGACCTATGGTAGCCGGACCGTAAACCGAATAGATTCCCCATACCAAATAGTAACGAGCTAGTTGGAGACATTTACTGGGGAGAATCCCTAATTGTTGTTACCTGTGATTTTCAAGGAATCAATAGTTTTTGGTGCTAGAAGGAGGGCATCCAGTGCATGGCTGGATGAGGAAACTTATTTTCTCGAGATTATTCCACCGGTGTTAGTTCTGAAAGCAATTTGTTTCCCAATCCAATACCTGGAGAGAAGGGTAAATAACATATGTATTCTATTTATAAAAAAGTAGTTAATGATCTAAGAAGACATTCTAGGGCATATGTGAGGAATATTGGAGGATTACCAATTATTTCTTGTCTTTCCTAGAAGAGAATGTAAGAAGAAATACCCTCCTATATTGGAAGACACAGTGTTGGTTGGATATTTTGAAGAACTAGTAGAAACAACCTTACAAAAATTTGTTTAGCCCTTGAATCAAATGGGCCTAGATACACCTTACTGTTCACCTGTTCATACCCCTATCCATTCACCACCTCATTCTCCACCCAGACTCATGGCAAACATGAATGCAAATCCACCACCTGCTTGGAGGGCTAGGTAACATTTAAACTTGGCACCCCCTTTACATGACTTACCTTAGGCTTTTGAGAAAATACTGCCCAAGTTTGACCCAAGTGAAAATATTTTGGTAGATGATCATTTGCAAAGCTTTTACTTGGATATAGAAGGACTAAGGGTTGGATCACATGAAGATGTAGTCTGAAAACTATTTCCACGTACCTTGAAAGGAGCAGTAGCCTCATGGTATTTTTCTCTGCCTGCAAACTCAATCCCAGACTGGGACACATTTGAAAGGATATTCAGAAGTAAGTATGCAGTCCAAAAAAGTCATGAAACATTAATGAATGGGTTATGTGCTTTGAATAAATAAAGGAAAGAAAAAGTGCATAGTTTCACCCAAAGGTTTGCTACTTATTTTAAGAATTTTTCTGCAACTGATAAACCATCTGATAAGGTTTTGATTGAATACTATACTTCAGCTTTAGGGCCTAACTTGGCCATGTTTTCCAAGTTGCAAGTTAACCTACATTGTCTGAAACTTATGAAGAATCCAAGAGAGTAGAAGTTGAAAGAGAGAGCATAGAATATTATCCTGAGTAGTCGAGAGAAAAAACTTTTGGTAAGAAAGCCTTATTACTGTCTAAGCCTAAGGAGGATCAATCACATCACTTTGAAGGAATGTTGAAAATGATGTAGAAACTATCTAACAAATAATATATTTGGAAAAGGAAAAAGAAGCTCGTAAATCTTATAATCCGTACTATAAAATGAGAGAAGACAACAATCAATCTAAACCTCCTCCACACAATCCTGCATCAATGAACTTAATAGAGGTAGGTATGGATAAATTTTGCACCTTTCATCAATAGCCTCATTCTAAAAAAATATTCCCTCAATGGACCAATTCGATGACATTAGTAATGAATAAGCTATTGGACTCTAAACTAACAGAATCTGATGAGGAGGAGGAAAAGGGTAATAAATTCATAGAGAAACAAGAGGATTATGCTCTAGTTTTATGGGACTGTGTCTTAATTTTTTATACAAAAGATGAAGGTTATCTAAAACAGGAAGAAATATTAGAAGAAAACATGACGACAAGAATTCAAGGTTTGTTAAATAAAGACAGATCAGTAATCCCGAAAATTAAGAGTCTTCAAGAGAATGTAAAGAAAATACAAAAGAGCACCACAGCTGATAAGATACCTGAATTCACCATTACGAGTCAAACTCCAAAGCAAATCGGCATGCCTATTAAGCCCATTGAGGAGAAGATTGACGATGTAAAAAAGAATCTCAAAGAACATAAGATGGAGTATGATATTGTGGAAGATATTAAGAGGGCTAAGGAAAATATCTCGCTGTTTGAAATGTGAAATGTACCTCAGTAGAAATAAAGATTGTTAAAATCACTTGAAATACCTGAGGAAAATATTCCCACTGACAATCAACCTAAAAAAGAAGAAATTCATGAATCAAGTGTGGGTGGTAATCCTAAAGACAAAACCCCACCATTTATATTAACTTTTGAAATTTTCAACCATAACGTGCACAATTGTTTAGTAGACTCAGGGGCATCAATCAATTTCATGTCGCTTTCAGTCTGCAAAAAGATAAATGGACAGCCTAAACCATCTACCTGGCAGGTTATTCAGTTAGATAGAACAAATGTGAAGGTAATTGGGGAAATGGAGGATGTTTTGATTTGATTATCTGCAAATGAAAAGGTATGTCAGTTCGTTGATATTGTAGTAGTAGACATACCTGAGGCTTATGGACTTGTTTTGAGTCAGGATTAGTCAACAAAGCTAAATGGATATTTTGCATCAGATTGGTCACTGTTGGCTATGCTGGGCAGACCCAGGTTTACTATTTTTAACCAACAACACCCCTAGCTCACTGGCCCTTTCGGCGACATACTGCGAAGTGGCCTGAAGTCTCACCCGAAGTGATTCTAATGGGTTGGCCAAGGACTCAAGCATCTTGGACCAGGTTCTGTGGCATCCTACTTGCGACTCGCAGCTCTGCTAGCTGCGAGGCCTCTTCCTCTGCACGTCATGCAACCTCCCCGTCTTGCAGCTCTTCTAACTGCGAGATCTCTCTTTCCCTGTCGCGTGGTCCCTTTTCGTGTCATGAAACTTTCACTGACTCACGATGACTCCAGCCTTATCACATCACCGCACACCAGGTGACACGTAACTTCTTCCCAACGCTAATTCCTTAGCCTACACAATCGCACACTGCAGCTCCTCTGCCAGTGCGGTATCGCCTCCCTGCGATATCCTACTCCCGTGGCTCAGTGCACTTAGCGTTTCTCGTGTCAAATTGCAAGACTCAACATAACAAGATGTTTAACACTGTGAATAGTGACCATTCAAGCAAACATAAATGAACCCACATACAACATGCCAACGATTTCAACTTATGTCTATCCTTCTATATTACTGCGAACTGAACAACGCATACATACATTAAACTATAAACAAGGCTCATATAATAATTAACAGATGCAACAAATAAATATAACACATGAACCACTCACATAACACTCGGTTTTAATGTGGTTCACCTCCAGGATGGAAATTACGTCCACAGAACTGTGTTTCTATTATAGCTCAGGGGAAGGTAAACACAGTTCTGCTGCACCACATATGTAGCTTAATATCTTCTCTCTTAGATCTCTTCTCTACCTCTATATTGCACCTCTTACAATATACTCTTCCCTCTCTGTCAATCCCTATGGATCGTTACATGCATGCTCTATGAGCTAGCTACTGGTTACAGTAAGATACTACAGCTAATAACAGAACTAGAGCTTGGCTTCTACAACTATCTAATAATCTACAAAACAACTAACAGCTGAGTCAACCCTTTTACAACACACAATATATCCCTTTATAGGTGACCCGAAGGTCTCACCATTACAACACTGTGGGCCTGTCCCAACAGTAACCCAAACCCTTACTAGTGACAGTCGGCATATTTATACTTTGAGGTAGCTGCTATCCGTCACACCACAGCTCTCTGTGGTCTTCCATGCTTCCCACCGCTGATCATGGGTACTATGCACCACTTCCCTTCACCACAGCTTCCTGCAGTCTTCCATGCTTCCTAGCGCTGACCATGGGTACCGGTGCTGCTTCCCTTTTTCTGTCCTTCATCTTCAATGCCTTGGCCTCGTTACTCCTTTTCCTTTATGAGGGTAGCTGATCCCTCCTATATTCCACCGCTGCCTTCAATGCAGTGGGTGAGCTCTCTCTTCTCGGCCGCTCAGGTACCGTCATATTCCTTGACTTCTCTATCTTCTATGTCATGGTTTCCAGCTTTGATCTATAGCTAGAAACCTGCTACAGTGTCGTAGCTCTGCCTCTTATATCTCCACCAAAACTGTCTATCCGTCAAAATAGAAGCTTCTTCTATAGCTTCGGGACCCTACTCCAATAGTCACATCTATGGTTGAATTATAGGGGAATCCCAATCAAATAAAAGTATTAAGAGAGCCCCATATGAAGCACAATGTTACCCAGTTGGAGGGTAAGAATGAACCAATGAATTCTGTGTTGGGAAATTACTTTATTGAGCTTGAACTGGGAAATTACCAAGCATAAGAATCTAGCAGTACATCAGATACACAGCCCGATCTCCTCCAATTTTCATGGGCTGATGAATTTGACTATAAAATAGTAGACTTAGTTTTAGATGTAGTTGTTGATTCAAGTACAATAGAAGTAGATAGTTTTTGGACACTTTTTTTTTATGGATCTAAAACTTTGGAAGGATCAGGAGCTGGTTGTATCCTGATTGATATAAAGAAAAATAAAAGTTTTCTTTCATGTAAACTAGAGTTTGAATGTACCAATAACATAGCTGAATATGAAGCATTAGTTTAGGGACTAAGAAAAGCAATTGAACTAAAAGTAGAAAATCTAAAAGTGTACGGGGATTCTGAAATAATTGTAAAGCAAATTCGAAAACAGATACATTGCATCTCACCTCATTTAAAAGTTTATTAAAATGAAGTGTGGGATTTGTTGACAAATTTTTATGCATTTAATATTGTATCCATTCCTAGACATAAGAATGCAACAACTGAATTGTTAGCTACCTTAGCTACATGGCTTGTAACTTCAAATAACAAGTGTTCTATTGAATTACTTTTCAGGCCTTCGGTTCCAGACATGATTACTAATCTATGAGTTTTTGATGATGATCAACAAATCCTTGAATGTTTGATGAATGATGAGACTTTCAAAGGGGCAATTATCGATGATGAAGAACACCAAGCTTAATTAAAACTCGACAATTTTATTCCTAAAGGGGTCAGGACCTTAGAGCAGATGTTTGAATTAGACAACAAGTTCAGAAGACCAGCAAATGTCAAGACTCATAGCTCATCTTTACAATTCGAGCTGATAAATTTAGGAACTGAAGTTGAGCCCAAATATGTGAATTTGGGAAAGTGTTGCTCCCTGGGTGAAAGAAATAAGTTCATTAGTTTGTTTAAATAGTAAAAATATGTATTTTTTTGGAAATATGAAGAGCTTAAAACATATGACACCAAGATTATACAATATGTCATTCCTATTAAATCTGGAGTCAAGCCGTATCAAAAAACTTTGATGAAGATGCATCCAAAACTAGAGCCTTTAATTCAGAGTGAAGTGAAAAAATTATTGCATGCCAAAATTATATTAAAAGTTAGACACTCAGAATGGGTTTCAAATTTGGTACTAGTAAGGAAGAAATATGGAGAAATCAGGCTATGTGTGGATTTTAGAAACCTAAATCGTGCTTCAGAAAAAGACAACTATCCAGTCCCACCCATGGAATAGATATTGCAGATGGTTTCGGGTTCTGAATTATTTTCATTATTAGATGGATTCTCTGGCTATAATCAAGTGTTAGTAGTTGAAGAAGACAGACTTAAAACCACCTTCAAAACAAAATGGGGAACTTTTTCTTACAAAAGGATGCCCTTTGGACTCATTAACACTGGAGCTACTTTCTAGAGGGCCATGTATATAGCTTTGCATGGTCTAATTGGCCATAGTGTTGTAGTATATCTCGACGATGTCACGATATTTTCAAAGAAGAGAGAAGAACACGCATTCCATCTAAAACAAATTTTCAAGTGTTGTCGAAAATATGGCATCTCACTGAATCCAAGGAAATATGTGTTTGCGATTATAGAAGGAAAGCTACTGGGTCACATGGTTTCTAAAAAGGGGATCTCCATAGACCCAGAAATTATCAAAGCTATCGAACAGATCCCTTTACCCCATAACAAAAAATGTATGAAATCATTCATGGGGACAATAAATTTTGTGCGAAGGTTTGTGCCAGATTTCGATCAAATTGTTAAACCTTTGTAGAAAATGGTGAAGCAAAGTGTACAATTCAAGTGGAATGATGTAGAGAAGAATGCATTCAGTGAAATAAAGACATCTATTGCTCATGCACCCTCTCTCAAAAGTCCAAATTTTGAGAAATATTTTATTTTGTACACTTTCACATCTGACGATTCATTAGCAACAGTTCTTATTTAGAAGGAAGATGGGGGAGATGAGTACCCCATATAATTTATGAGCACTACTCTGCAGAGGGCCGGATTGAATTACCCAGCTATGGATAAACAAGCTTATGCAGTCTTCAATGCAGTAAAACAATTTAGGCCGTATATACTTAAGAACTAGATGAAGGTAATAGTTCCACACCAAGTTGTAAGGTCTCTTTTCGTACAAAAATAATTAGGAGAATGAAGAGGCAACTAGGTAATAGCTTTACAAGAATATGACCTCTAATTCAAACCAACATCCATAGTTAAAGGGAAAGGACTGTGCAAACTAATGGCTGAAGGTAACAACAATGAAGAAAACAATTGGGAAAATGAAGCTAAATTACATATGATGGATGTATGTCCTCTTTTCATAGCTCCAGATTCTTGGTACTGAGACCTTGTTCATTACCTTTAGGAAGGATTGTTGCCAGAACATTGGAATTCCAAGCAGCGAAGAGCGTTGCACCTTAAATCAGTTGCATATCATATCATTGATGGAATTTTATTAAAGAAGAATTATGATGGAGTCCTTCTCAGATGTTTAGAGAAATAATATGCAAAGAAGGTCATAACAGAGTTACATGATGGGCCTAATAGAGGTCATTTTTTTAGAAATACGACATCCCACAAGATTCTCAGAGCTGAATATTATTGGCCCACACTGTTCAAGGACGCACACGCCCATGTCAGAAAGTGTGATATCTGCCAGAGGTGTGGGGATAGACAAGCCAAAGCAGCAGGACCATTGAAGCCGGTGATGATAAAAGAACCATTTGAGCAATGGGGAATTGATATCATTGGAGAGATTAAACCAAATTATTCCTTGCAACACAAATACATTTTGACGACAACTGACTACTTCACTACATGGATCGAAGAAATTTCGTTACTTAAAGTGAATGAAGATGCGGTCATGGATTTCCTGCAAGATCATATTATGACCAGCTTTGGGGTTCCAATTTCCCTGGTTTTTGATAATGCTACTTATTTTTCTTCTATTAGATTAACTGCTTTTGCTCATGAAAGAGGAATTAAGTTGCACTATTTTGCAAACTACTACCCACAAGGGAATGGTTTGGCAAAATCTACAAACAACAATCTGATTCGATCTTAAAAAATACTGTGATAGAAAACCAGAGAAGTTGGCATTTAGCATTACCGAATGGTCTTTGGGCTGATAGGGTCACACCCAAGAATTCCTTAGGTGTGTCACCATATACCCTTGTTTATATACCATATTATGCTACCATCTTCCATAATAGCTCAAGAGTCTAGAGGAATAGATAACAAAATCCTACAAATTAGAATCTATAATCTTTTGAAGGCATAAGAGTCTAGTTCCAGGGCCAAAGAACATTTTAAGCATCAACACAAAGTAGTGAAGTGGTGGTTTGATAAACATAAAGCTGGAAAAAAGGAGTTTTAAGTGGGAGACCTGGTTCTTAAGTGGGATCACCCGCATGATGAAAAGGGGAAGCACACAGAGTTTCAATAGTTATGGGTAGGCCCTTTTCATATTGCTGCAAAACTTGGCCCCTCAACCTACAAATTTCAATATTTACAGGGATGGGAAGAGAAGCTACCAGTTAATGGTTTAGTTCTAAAACCTTATTTTTTTTATTTTTGTTTTTTTTTTGTACATAAATAAACTGCTTTAGTTGTTTATTTTTTATTTACCTTATTTCTGTTGGTTTTTAGATTTTGATGGATTTAAATAAAATAAGCAAAATTTTGGTTGCATGGAGAGCATCAAAATTCTAGATTAACCAAAATCCTTGGTTATAAGACTATGTACTATTGATTTATCTAAAACAATTCTTCTAGTTCAGCAGTTTTCCTAAATGGATATGAACACATTTAAGTCCTACTGCGTCCATATAAAATAACTCAGGATCAAAAGGTCTTGAATACTATTTCGAGGCTCCATCCATCTCACATTTAAAAATGTCATAGGGAGTGACAACAAAATACCCATGGAAAGGAAGCAAGGTAAACAATATATTATATATAAATGATCCCATGCCAAGAATTGAAAGCCAAAAGGTAGATAAGAGTAAAAAAACTCCTAAGAAAGCAATATGCATCAAACAAAGTATTGAACCATACAAGTACAAAGTTGCCAACGTTCTTCTTCATCCATGAGCTGAAAATTAAATACATCTCTCACACAAAAGGACACTATGGATAGAGGATCCTGAATAAAAATTCAAAAAGAAAGGCATGCAGGAGGACTAAAAAAGGACAAGAAGGTCCAATAGCACAAAAAGTGCAAAATGGCATGGGAATGAAAAACAAATGAATATTTATGTTGACCATATGTTACAATCCTATGGTGTCTGAGATGGAAACTACCTGAAGACAGAGGTAAAAATGAAATTCATATTCTTGGCCCTAAAAGAGTTATCTCAACTTTTAAATATTGGTTCCCATTATTCCTAAATTGGACTATCATCAATGATTAAAGTACATATGTGCCATTTGGGAAATCTAGACATCTAGAAGAATTCAGCATGCTAGTATTTATTATCAAAATAGTCTGCTTCTCAAAGAAGAAGTTTTCCAGATATCTGGGTTCACCAGGTAGTCACCAATTGTTGCAGCTGCAATTTTTTCCCAATTTTTTAAAATTTTGGACCCTCCTTTTAATTTCATTTTTCCTAGGACTGTTTGGATTACTGAACTCTATTTTTTTTTTCCCTCTGCCACAAATTTGGATTGATTGAAGTTGAAGTGAGGTCAACTGTTTTCATGCTTTTCGAAAAACTGCCTATGTCTACCAATGATTTGGACTATGGCATTTAAACTTGATTTGAAAATGATGTCCTTTTGATTTGAATGATTTCCTTCATTGCTATCGGAAGTCTATTTATGTTTGAATCGAAAGTTTATTTCTCTTTGTCACCATTGTTTCAAAAGTGACATAAACTTTTTATTGTTGCTCAGCCAAAGGTCTTTTGGAACTTAACATTTTCGTTTTGGTTTTTCGGAAGTCAGTTGAACAGTAAATCGGGGCCGTAGTTCTCTACATAGTCACCATTGTGGAAGATAAATAATGAACATTCCGATGGTAAGTTTTTTTTTTTTGCTGATGCCTTGGTTTTATTGACCAACGTTTGCTTGGCGATGCTATATTTTTGTGATCGGAATGGTTTTGACTATTGATCGAGGGGCTTGTTCTTTGGATTGTCGATACATAAACAACATTAAGCCTTTGGTCGCTGATACATAGTCCCCAAAGCTTCTGACCAGTGATATTTTTATATTGACTAAGGAAGTTTTAGTTAGTTATCTCCCACTGTTGCAGCTGTGCAGGGAACTATCCGACCGATGCTTTAGTGTTTTTGATCTCTGACACTTATCTATCAGGGGTTTCTAACGTTTGGGAGTGTCAGCATTGCAGAAAGGCTAAGGACTAAGCGTCTGACACATAGTGCTCAGAGCCTTCGGTCACCGATGTTATGATACCCATCATTGCACCTATTTAATGTATTTCTGTCATATCCTTAGCATTTTGGTTCCAACTGCTGATAAGGATTTTCCCGCCTTTTGGTGTGTTTTTACACTATTTTATGGAATGACAGATTTTTCTCATGGGTGCTGGTCGAGTTAGAGTTTTTTCTGAGAGGAAGAGTGCAACTCAAGTTTTTGGTTTCTTGAGGAGTAACTGTTACATTTTCCTGGTTCATGTTTTCATTAGAGGGTTTCGAATTAGCTCAGAGGTGGCATTGAATTAAGATAAGAGTATATTATATCAGGGTTGTGATTTTAGTTGGGCAGCAAGTTTAGAGGATTTTCAAACCCAGCTGTCAGGATTTTCTTTACATTATCATTTTTTATTTTCATGCGTTAACATTGTTTAGAGTTCATTTTACATAATGCATGTATTGATATAATTTGTATTACTTCATTAAACCCTAAATGGTCTAAAATCTACTATCTTCATGACAGGATGATTACTGTGAGTAAGATGTGTTTAAAAGACAAACTAGAAGGGAGGCATCAAGGAAGGAAGCGACTGAAGAATGAAGAAGCAGAAATAGAGAAAAGAAGAAGAAATTTAGGTCTGAGATCAATAGGATATAGGAAGGGACCAATGGATTACTGAGCATAATCAGTAAGAATAGAGGCCCAGGCTTGGAAAAGTTCATCAGTTACCAAGCTTGTCCCTTTTCATAAAAGTGCTCTTAAAATATTAAGTTGAAATGTAATGTATTGTATAAATCATGAGCACTCACAAAATACAAAATTGTGGGATTGAACGGTTGGGGGAAGCCCAAAGGTCACTGAGGGGCAGCCCAAGAGTTTTGCTTGTAGTATAAATATAGGAGATTTAGATAGAAGCAAGGACTTTTTCCCAGATAGATTTGTGAGAGCATAATGTAAGAAGAACTATTTCCTTTTGCATAAAGAAATTACAACTTTCCTATTGGAGAAATCTTTGTGGAGGGTTTCAAATGATGTGCAATGGATTTGTTGAATGTGAACTATTTCGTTTTCAGTTGTTATCCATTAACTGTGAGATCATTCTAACTCTTTGAACCTATGTTCTTGTTATGAATGTGCTCTAGCTTATTTTATGGAATTTCCACTATGAGTAATGAATGATGTTCATAAACAATTAGCTATCTGGTTGTTCATATATCTATAAATGTTCATGTGTTTTGAAATAAGTAACAGTTATCTATGATTTTTCTTAATGCATGCACAAAATACATTACTCATGGATAAATGATAATCTTTCTCCCTAGGGATAGGTTAGATAGTTAGTTTTAGTTTTTCCTTGCTGAGTGTGGTTTAGCTGTGAGAGAGTTAAGATGAGAGGTAAGAACCTGCGCATCACATTGTGACCACTCCTTGTATTCTCTGTCAACCTGCATTTTTAGATAGGCACTTACATCTCATACTTAAATTCAAAAACTAAAAACGTACATAGTGGACTGGGCTGTAACTGGTAAAACCCTTTATTTTTGTTACTTGACCTATGGTAGCCAGACCATAAACCGGACGGATTCCCCATACCAAACAGTAACAGGATTGTTGGGAATGTTTACTAGGGAGAATCCCTAACTGTTGTTACCTACGATTTTCCAAGCCTCAACATGTAGCTTGCTTATACTTGAGTTTGCATCCCTTTGTCACTTTGTAGCACTTTGTGTTCTTTCCAAGATTTCCTTTGCTTGTGAGCTTGCTATAGAGAGATGGAGGATTGAAGTGGTGGAGGCCTAGGTGGAGGACTCAGTTTCTCTGGTTCGCAGATGTGTCGATAGAGGTTGTAACTTGTGTAATCTCTGATTTGATTAATAGAAATATATTTTCCTGTCCATTTAATGTGCAATTGAATGAATATTGAATCCATGGATATGTCTAATTATTTATACATTGATGAATATATATGCTAGAGTAGATCTAACACCATATTATATAGCATGCTTGTCTTGTTTACTGCTGTTGAGGGTCAATTTCTAAGGAAAGCAAGATTGGAAAAATCTTAACGAGGATCTACTTCAATCGTCCGGAATAAGGTACGACCCATGATCCCTTAGTGTTAGATATTTGGTTTCTCTTGTATATGGGAAAGGATTGATTTCTACGGTTTATCTGTCTGTTGTGGTACAACCCAAGCCATAGGAAGTTTCTCTCCGTAAACAGAATTGGCGACTCCACTGGGGATGTTCCTTGTGTTTCTTTGGGTTCTAGGGGCATAATGTGTTTGATCTTATTGACTTTCTCTTTGTTTATCCCTATTTCTATGTTGCATTTTATAGTATGTTCATACGTTGACACTCCCCTTAGGTGGTTTGACCCTTTCCATACTTTTTAGCACTTTCTTCTCTATATACGCAGGTCTTTAGCTAAAATTCATGTATACAGGCAAGTTTTTGGCCAAAATCCATGTATACATGCAGGTTTTTTCCCAAAATTAATGTACATACGTTGTTTTTATTTATACAGTCACGCACATCCTCCCTTTTGGTTGAGTTTGGTGTTGTGGGAAGTTCCTGGGTGGGTTGTGAGTGTGGCTAGGTCTCCCTGGGTTCTTATGGTGTCTATTGACTGCTTCTTTTGTGACCAGAGACCTCTTTTTCATTGATTTTTATTTGAATTAGTATTATTCATTTATATTTTTGTTTGTCCATTAGTGCATTACTCTTTTTGTCTCAGTGTATTGTTGGGCTTGTGTTTTATACTTGCTACAGAGACTGGGAGTTTTAGATTAATTTTATTTGCAATTTTCATTTTTTTATATTTAAAAATACAAAGTAATTAGATTCTTACTTGCATATCGCATATGGATTTGAGGAGGTACTTGCATTGGATTGCATGGATGCGAGTTGTATTTAGGATTTCATATAGGAAGGATTGCGTTGGCATTCAGAAAGGAATATGTATTTATGCATTTCATGTAGTGGCATACCCTGTTTTTCATTCTACAAGATTGCACTTGGCATTGCTTGTTAGGTGTGCACTTTTATTTAACTACAAGGTCTTCATGTCATTAGTTGCACGACCATTTCCATTTGAGTAATCACATCCAATTAAAATCAATGTTTACAAATAATATTAGGATTTAGAGTCTTGGAATAGTTCATTGTGAGTCAATTTTCCAAGAATACTAAACACAAACAATTAAGTGTCTTTCTAGGTGAGAGAGAGAAACCCTTAGTATAATTAGTGTTTCTCAGGATTCTCCTCTTACATGGGAGTTAAGCACGAGGCAGTGCATGCAATTGTGATTGGGATGACCCCTGGTCACTTTTTGTGAGCACCAGATATATTTCTAGGATGGTATTCATATCTGGGGGCTCTTTCGAGAGTTTCAGACTTTCCTACCCTGCCCATACAGTTGTTCTCGCTTGCAATTGTCCGTCTGAGCATTGGTTATATTGGGGTGACCTTAGTTGCCTTACCTAGGTATCATAGGGGGTACTTGCATAGGTTATTCTGTAGGTGTCCTCGCTAGGTAGGGGTCGAACAGGATAGCCTCTTTATGCATTGAAGCTGAGGTCCACTATAATTGGTTACGTACCTCTGGTTGTAGTGTATGGGAGTTTTGAGCCTCTCCTAGGTGAGACATACCTGCTGCATTCAGGAGCTCACATATACTCCCCTTGGTTTTCTTATTTTTTTGGCCGTAGATTTTCTTAGGAGTGTGCTCTTTGTGTGCTACTTTTCTTTTGGGATGATGGTTACTTGAGTATATTTATGTTCTCTTGATTTCATATCCTTTTGTTTTTGGCATGCCTGGTATCCTATCACCCCTCCTTGGTCCTAGTATGGACCCTGGTGTCGAACTTGGGGGCATCAAAGCCCCTTATCATGCCCATGGATTTGGGAATGGTCATATTCCATCCTCTACTCCATTCATGGAGGATTTGTATTCCCTTCGGTCGGTCTTTACACCAGTGGTCACCCCCACAGGGGTGGTAGTGGATACGTGAATGTTGGGTATGCACCTTACATTCCTTCTTATGTCCCATCATCGGCCGCATTATTTCCTTTGGATGTAGTTGTAATGATCAATATTCCTTGTGGCCTATAGTTTGGACTCTTTACTGATGGTTTCCATATGTTTTGGACTAATATTGTTGTCATGTAAGGTTCACTTTTTTGTACACTCTCTCCGAGGTCTTTGATCCGTTCATGCCTATTACTGGTATAATTTTGAACTGACATATCAGTTAGGATTTCACATCTGCTTGCATTTATGTATTTCCTTATGACCATTTCACCTTTACCCTAGGTACGAAGCCATTCCATGATATCACAGAACCTTCATGCTGCTATTAGAAGTGGTAATATGTTAATAGTAGAGATTTCCTATACATGGGTATCCTAGTTAGATCCTTGTTTCATTTGGTGCCCATGTTGCATTTCCTCCTTTAGGTTGTGGGATTCCTTTGTATTAGTATCACCATGTCTTTGAGCAAGTGTTTCATACTCCTCTTGAACTTTATGTTGGCCTTTTCCCCCTGGACTCCCCTTGTATATGTCCAGCTGTAATTGTGTTATCATGAGTTTTGCTTGTCTTATTAAGCCTTATGCCGACTTCCCTGACTTTGATTATCAGCCATATATCCTGAGATTGTCTCATGTCTAGCCAAGTAGAGCCTTTTTACATATCGTTTGCAGCTGGATACCCCATTTTTTACCTGGAGGGGACATTCCCTCGAGTGTCCTTATCCTATACATGTTTCCTTTCATTGAGCATAGGTATGTTCCACTACATGGAACTAGCTTATTTGACCCTTGACACTCATATCCTCCTAGATTTGTAACTATAAAACACTTTTATTCTTTTTCAAGATTTTCAAAATATCTGAAAAAGTCCAAAAAAATAAAAAAAACCAAAAGGTTGGACAGGAAAAGATGTTATCTTTGGCAGCGTTCGAGTTGTGTCACCTTCGAACATAGCACTGTATATAACATCCATTGGTTGGGTTATTAGTTTAAATTTAAGAGATGTACTCATTACTCTGATTTTATCTTCACTGACTAGTTAAGCTTCCAGTGCCTATGGAGCCTCTGTTGATGCCTCCTGCATCAAAGAGATGTCCTAGTTTGCATATCGAGTCCATGCTGCTTATATTCAGTCACCATCTTCCTTTATGCTCTTATTCGAAGGAAGGTGAAGCCTGAGTCAGCCATTCCTCAGTTATATTGACTTTACATGTCAGCCATTCCTGGTACTGTTACAGGTTCGTACACATCTTGTTCAAGTCCTTCCACATTACACAACGTTGTTGAGTACCTCATGTTGGTTGATGGGGGATGTCTTAATTCCATCCTTCCAGTGGAATCCATCCCATCAAATTTAGATCATTTATTCTAGGATAGGAATATAGAGTCATTTGAGTGACTTGAGACTTACAGTCATCAGTGGTAGGTTCTCTCGCCATCGTCAGTTTTGGGAATACATCAATGTCCCCTAATCCATGGATTCTTCCAAGTGTTTGACCTCAACACATCTATTCACACTTGTTAGATTGCACTCTAGTACCTTGATTCCCTTTTCATTATCGGTGGGTGATCTCACGTCTATTAATGGTATACATCAATGAATGGTAATTAGAAAATGGACTACTATGTTTGACCTTGACACCTCTATTCACATAGTAGGACATGTACTAGTATACGTTTGTGTAGAAGACTTTCCATATTGGTGGCATTCCACATATGCTACCTCCTTGATCATCCCAGTGTTCATGAGATTTCATCTCTCGTGATTTGATTCCAGTGTATGTCAGACATCTTCAACCATTATGGAGATCTTGATCCATTATATATCTTCAGCCATTATGGAGATCTTAATCCATTGTATATCTTCATCATGGATATTCTGATCTATTATATATTGTACATGGCGATGAACACACATGTCACATTTTGTATATCATGCCTATTCATGGCCATTGTACTCTTATGTATCCGGCACTGCTATATGTATTTGTAGTAATATGCAGAGATTGATTATTGTACTATATTGATTGATGACTGGTTCTTCCACCTAGTTCTTCATCACTCCTTTTCTGGGATGGATTTATAATGTATTTCGACCATCATGTTACCCCTCTTACCTCACACATTAGTGGGCATCTGTTATAGCTAATTTTACCACACATGGTTGATCACATATTCATGGAATTCCCTATCCCTTTGCAGACTCTTTGGACCCCATGGACCAATATTATACTTTGACATTTCCAAGTCCATCACTAAAAACATCCGTTTATTGCTGTACGTGAATCTTAATCCCATAATCGCGTATATACGCGGATATTGACCTCAAACCCATGTACGTCGGGATGTGTGCATAAGTCCAAATATTTTTGAAGTTTTCATTGATGTGTGTCCGAACCACTTGAATCTTTTCCTTCCATATGCCTCGAGATCACTCGGATTTGACCCTCCATTACCCCTTTGGACTGGTATATAAGGAACCCCTTAGATACATTGAAGAGGAGGAATTGAAGAGCAAGGAAACTATAGTCCATTGTTGCCATAGATTGCTTATACTTGAGTCTACATCCCTTTGTCTCTTTGGATAACTTTTTTTTCTTACCAAGCTTGCCTTTGCTTTGTTAGCTTACTATCGAGAGATGGAGGATTGAGGTGGTGGAGGCCCAGGTGGATGACTCAATTTCTCTGGTTCGCAGACGTGTTAGCATAGGTTGTCACTTGTGTAATCTTTGATTTGATTAATAGAAATACCTTTTCCTATCCATTTAATGTGCAATTGAATGAATACTAAATCCATGGATATGTTTAATTATTTATACATTGATGAATATATATGCTAGAGTAGATCTAACACCATATTATATAGCATGCTTGTCTTTTTAATTGTTTTTGAGAGTGAATTTCTAAAGCAAGTGAGATTGGAAAAAGCTCAACGGGGATCTACTTCAACCATCCGAAATAAGGTACGACCCATGATCCCTTAGTGTTAGATATTTGGTTTCTCTTGCATATGGGAAATGACTGATTTCTGTGGTTTATCTATCTGTTGTGGTACACCCCAAGCCATAGGAAGTTTCTCTCCATAACATATGGTACTTTTATTAAGACATGTACATTTCTGATTTATTAGAATAGTTTCTTGAAAGACATACTCTAATTATCATGTTCTTCAGATTCTCATCTTACACCTATGGACTACTAGTACATCCTATACTTATTATCAAAACTTGTCTCTTAAGCATTTTTGTGGTAAAATGAGAGTAAGTGGAATTTATGCTTGCGGGGAACATTATTGATCTTTTATGAAGGAGATGGACTGAGAGGTCAAGGGACCGCTTTAATTTATTCTCTTTTGACATGAGCTATGGTTTTTTCCATTATAAAAGTTACTTATAAGGTTTTCTCTAGAAATTTGAATTATGTGTTTAGTAGGCTTAACATGCTCTAGTACTAATGGTATTCCATATATTTAAAATCATTATACAAGGAAAACCCGTCAGAGTACTGAACAATACTACTGGCAGCAGGTCAATGCTAAGTAACATCTTAAAACAAGGGAGCTCAGTAAATGCAAGTAAACCTATTGGGGTACTGAATAGGTCAACTGGCAGCGGAGCCATGCTTGCATGGTACCAAGATAAACCTACTGGGGTATTGAACAGGCCTACTGACAGTGAGGAAATATCGAGTAAAAGAGATCTGGTTAATGCACCACTATGCACATGGTTCGTTGAAAATGATTATATATATATATATATATAAGGAGAAAAAAAACAGAATATATAAATACATGTTTAGGCCAATTGTTTATGATGTCATTATAGAATGGTTGTAAGTTGGGCTTGGACCCAGCCATCTAATTAAACCAACACCTAGGATATTATTATCCTAGAAATGGGACCCATAGCTATAAAATATCACAAACTCCACAGGGTAAACTCAAAATATTCTTGAGAATGACAAGAAATCCTTACAATGAGGCATGGATGACTAGCTTTTCCTATGGAATTTTTCCAACTATGCTATCATTATTCACCTGGTTTTCCTAAGCACTGTTATTTTTTTGATGAATGTACATATCTGAATCATTTCCATTTATTAGTTAGCTTTTCTTTTTCTTCCAAAAATGATAACAGCATGATAGAACGTTGTATTAAACGATTTTGAAATTACCTAGTTTTTCTCGCATAGCTTGAGGACACACCATATTTTTGTTTTGGGGGGAAGATTATATTGTCTTTATTTTTCTAACTATTTATATAAGGATAATTTATCTTTGACAAATGACAAGTGTTTTCAGGATAATTAGCCACAACCCGATCCAACGAAGCATATTTTTACAAAAACAAAAATCCATATGAAGGATCATATGCAGGACCATATGAAGGGTTGAATGCTGGTCCGAATGGAATGCCAAATGATGATCTAAATAAAAAATTTGATATTATAGCACTAATGTTTAAGTGTGTTATGGTGTTAGCTTAACCTTTTTTTTGAAAAAAGTTAAGTTAGCTGACCTATACCCATAATTATGAAGTCACATCTACATGCTTATAAGAGCATTATGACTTTATTAAGACTAATCTTGACCTATGATTTTGTATGTTTTTGATATGATACAATCTTGTTTAAACCCCATATGGATGTGATATGACCTTAGGAACTTTTTATTCATTGTTATACTACCATTACACTTATCCTCTTATCCAGTTACACTCATAAACCATCAAGGAATCGATCATATCGTTAACTCAAGTTATTATGGTTGTGAATGCAGTTTATGAAATCCTATTGACTAATATCTTCAACATGTCCAAATTTTTACTTTGGACATGGTGGAACTGATCAAAACCTTACAAAATCATTACCACATGCATCCTTTGATGGCACATGATTCAATAGTTTCCATGATGGAATGATCATATAAACGTGCCAAGTGTCTATCGTGATTGTTCAATCGCTCGTATGGAGCACGTTTTAAGCTCACCTTCTTGTGATTTTATTTTTATTCGACCATCCTCACTTATCGTTGTCCCTACGAAGTTGTTTTAGTCAACATCTTCTTGTACCCTCTGCAAACCTTGCAATCTTGCCTCTGTCTAAACAATGTCAAATTGTCTTGAGCCTGAAAATTATCAATATCTGTTCCAGATGCTGGAGTTTTTGGATTGTAGGGAGATTTTATTTCGGGCTTAATGGAATTCATTTCTTCACCTTTTGTAGGGGTGTGACAAAGAAATTTCATTCCTTTTTGCGATGGGTTTTGATGGTATGTTTTCCAGGGTTGGTCATCTCATTTTCTAGGTAACTGAGGATACTATTTCCCTCGTGACTAAGCTCTCAAGAGAAGGAACTCGCTGGCATAAACATTGGTTTCTCCCTCATTCATCCCATAACTTCTCTCTCAAGCTAGAGTTCCAACATGTTGCAAGAGCCAAACGATTCCATCGATAATGGATTAAGAAGTAATACCTTAACCCTATGTTCTTTATCATCCGCCTTATCACCTATGAGGGTAAGTTCAGTATATTGAAAGCTTGCCATATTCATTTACTGGTGCATTTTGTTAATTGACAGTTTCTCAATTATCCATTCTATTTCCTAAAAATCTTGGAGAAAATGTCAGGCAAAGTTAGGAAGAATACCATTAATTCTAGGGGTAGTTTGTATCACCATAGCCTAATCAAGCTCTTGATCTTGGATAAGCTCAAAATAAGGAATTAGACTTGGGATACTTTTGTGTTCAAATTTCTAAACCCTCACCTCAATATTCAAAAATTCCCTAGGCATCTCCATAATTGTGAATCCAGTAAAACCCCATCCACAAAGAAGAGAAGCCCCAACATCATGCACATCGATAAAGATACATTTGAGGCAATTCCATATTCCCATTCTACCCCTATTAATCCCGCATCTGCTTAATTTTTACCTTTTACATGAATTTGTACCAGGGATCAAAAGGTGAAGTTTTCCCAGTCCATTTTTTGACCCATCATCTAGACCATGGTTCAGCCCGATATTTAGTCCGTTCATCCAGATAGTGTGGCCGAAGTAGATAAACCTGACCTAGACTCACCCTTGTTCACATTGGCTAGTGTCTCAGCTGAATTTCTCAAAGATGCTGCTCGTGAGACTATTCCTACACCTGCTCGGGGCATGAGTCCTGAAATACAAATTCCTTATGTTGACCTTGAGATACAATCTAGGGAATTGAGTCCGATTCCATACCCCATGCATCCTGGAAAACCATCCACTCCTAATCATCCAATAGTAGGACAATTAACTCAATAATTGGCACAGTCAGTGAGTCGAGATGAAGAATACCCCAAGTTAATTGCAGAACTTCAACAAGACAATAAGGATTTGCGTTTGCAAGTTAAGGTTGTTGAAGATCTCAACAAGGCTATCGATTTGTCACATAACTCTAGACATGATAGGCGTGCTATTTTAAAATATCATGCTAAGAAATTGAAGTTTAAATCCCATGTTTCATCTACTAAGTCGAAGGCAGCTGCTAACGTAGCTCAGCCTTCTTCCTTACTCATCTTTGTTTTGTTCAATGGGAACTGGTATCTCTCTGGTTTTGGGGAATGTTGATCCCAATTTTGTTACTATTTTTGAATGATAAATTACTCTTTTGACGTGTATTTTGTCACATTTTTTACATATTCATGTCATACAGCTTATCATTCATCCTCAGGTATGAATACATTTGGGTTTTACGCAAATTATGGTTTATTCTTATTATTTTGTGGTTTTATTCATCAATGCGATGATATTTGGAATTTTGTTTGATATATGAAATTGTTTTGCAGGTTATATTCTTTGTGCGAGATGATATTGGACATGCACACATGCTATATATGCACAGATCGCATCCAACTCACTGTTCAACTCGCCAATCAAACCACACATTGTTGGCATATTCCCAAACGTTAAAGTGTAGAATGGTTTTTAGTTTCTCTATTTCCCATGAATCTAGTTATTGGATGATCCTCACTCTAGAAGGCTCACCATCTTACCTTCTTCATTCGACACCATGACTCATGCCCCAGGTCAGTAAGAAACAATATGCCGCAGCCCACGTGAGTAGAACCGCCACACGAAGGAGTAGGAGAATGATTATGCGTTGGCATATGGACATTTGTTGTAATAAAGGTTGACTGTTTTAGGATCTGTTGACCACTGAAAGGATCGACCTGCTCATCCTTGTAAATGCTATATATACCTACCCCCAAGTGAGAGCATAGTTAAATAGCATGTTAATCAGTCGATGTTAGGAGAGAAACTTTGTAATATTGTTCTGAATTTTAATATAATTCATATTTCTTATGTTCATTTATGTTCATTTATGTTCTTGTCTCTGTGAGTGATTGAAGTGCAACCCTGATTACTGAGAGGCCCCTCAACAACAAGTGGTCTCCATTTTCGTGTGTATTTTTGTCATTTCTTCTATTGCAGTTAGTACAGTTTCATTTCCAGTTTCCTTATGTAAATCAGTTTCCTGTAATAGCTTATTTCATTATCTCTTGTAGCATGTGTTTTGTTGTTAATATAGTTTCATTTCTATAATTAAATAACTGGGTGTGCACATATTTAGTTTCCTTTCCAGTCTTTTTACAACTTGTTGTTCAATTTTATAGTGATAGCTACATAGATTTGACTTGCTTTATATCTTAGATTTAATTTACAGTAGATTTAGTTATATTAACTCTTGATTTGTTATAGTTTTACTTTGTTTACACTTTTGTTTGTTTTATAATGCAATAGATAATAATTTCTTTATAATCATGAATTAGTATAAATCTTTTTCGCTATTAGTTTGATTACTGAATAAGTTTAGTTACTGTCCTTTATACATCTTGTTTGCTTGTGCACAAAATTAGCTGATAATTAGATCATTTAGACCATTTTCTACTGTTTTCTGTATATAGATTGTCATACAGACCACTTGTTCAACTTGTTATTCAGACCATCCATTCATTTTGCTATCCAGTTCTTTGTCCAGCCTTTCATATTCCCATTTTGTTTTAAACCTGTTTTGAAGTTCTGTTTCTTTAGCTTTCGAATTATGTTTTGTTTTGGTAATTAGATAATGATTATATTCACCATTAGGACCTTAGATTATATTATTCAGAGTATTTATCAAGTCTCATCCTTATCTTTCACCTCTTCTTACCTTAGTATGCTTTGAATTATGCTTTGTTTGGTTTCTTTTGTTTCTAATCTTTTCACTTATTACTGTTATAACATTTGATAAGTATATCTCAAGTATAGTTTATCTTTGTGTAAATATTTGTGTTTAGATTACCCTTTTCAATTATTTTTTATTTATTAATTTTTCTACTTTCTTTCTTAATCAAGTTTTCTTTATTAATTTTTATACTTGCTTCCTAATTAAGTCTTCTTTATGAAGTTTTCTACTCACTTCTTTCATTAAGGTTTTTACTTGTTTAAAAGTTAAGATTTTCCCTCACATTTGTTTCATATAAGAATTGTTTATTTATAAAATTAATCTTTAAAAAGAATCTTGTCTCTTAATAGATTAGGTGTTCATAATATCTTTCTTAGTTAAGAGTGATTTGCTTATGGAATAGATCACCATGTTTACCATCACCTATAATTGGACCTTCCTTAGTTTGCACGAATTTGGAGAAGTTAAGTTAGATTTAATCCCATTTAGTTTATTTACTTCTTTTGAAATCCATTTTGACACTACTCCTTCTCTAGTTCTGATCACAATGAATGCATATCCTCAGAACCCCCAAGGATAGTGGAACTAGATTTATTAGTTTAACTATTATGTACATTCGTTAGTTACATGTATAGTTTAATTGTTGAAGTCCTTAAAATATATCCAGTGTTGTAATCTTGTTTCCAATACTATAATTCCTTGTATAGTCAATTTTTGAAATTGTTTATGAAGGTTTCTAGTTCTTAGATTAAGAAATGGAATAGTTAAATTAATAAGTAGTTTAATTTGTTAGAGTAGTATTGTTTATATCTTTATTTTTCAGTATTTTTTTAGAGAGTAGAGTTGTATAGGTTGATACTTCTATAGTCTAATACTATGTTTTGGTTTAATGACCTTAATAGTTGAATTTCTAGGAGTTTGACTCGGTTTTTCATTTTGAAAGATCTTTCGATCTTTTCTTTGTTAAAATATTTCCATGACACCCTAGGAACCCCTCTACCTTCAGATATACTTTGTGTCAGCTCTAAGTTCACCAACCTCAGTCGATAATTGAATATTAGATGAATTATTTAAGACATTATAACACCCAACACTCTTAAGGTAAGGCTTCCTTATATGGGATATCAGGTTTTGTATCAGTTTCCTTTTTCCTCTTAGGGGAAAATGTTCTCCAAGAACTCTCTTGAATCTCCTCAAGTAGAATTATGGAATCACCAAAAGATAGATAGATCCCCAAGCCTCTCTTTGGCTTGGGTTTTTATAGACAAAATATTTCAGGAAAAGGGGAAGTTAAAGCAAGAATCATTTGATTTCTTGAAATAATCATTTTATTTAATTTAGGTAATTTTAATATTTAACTTAGGAACTTATGACTAGTTCCTACTTTGACTCTTGTAGGTATTTTAATATTTAATTATCATTAGTAATAATAATAACATGTGGATCCTTTATTTATTACTTATAGTTAGTAGTATTATTTCTATGCTTACTCTCTTATACATATCATGTATAAATTATATATTTATATCTATACCATTTGTTAACATTTTATCTTTAGGTATCATATAGCATGATCCCTAATCATAAGACACTTTTATTTTAGCTTAGTCACTTTCTTTAATAAGGTAGGGGTAAGTTCAACTAGGTTAGGAAACTCTAAACCTCCTTGCATGTTGGATTCCCTCGTATAACATGGTAGTTCTTTAGTACTTTGATGAGATACAAAAATTTGAAATTTCATTTAATCACTTAAAAATGAGTAAGATGAGACCAATGGTTTATCAAATTTGTTTTCACTCAACATATTAATTTTTGAGTAAATCCTAGCACTTATCTAGAGCCCATACTTCACATTAAAAATATGGAGTTACAAACTTAGTGCGATTGCATAGCTTCTTTCTCAACACTAATGATAGGATGTATTTGTAGGATACACATAGGGATACAATGGCCAATGATCCAATGTTCCATAGTTTATGCTCAACATCAACTTCGAAGGCTCCATGGATTATGCCAAACACTTCCAATTTTATTTGTTCATGTGCTGTAGAGATTCATGCTCAACACAAATGTTTCATCACTCATGTGTTCCAGATATTCTTGCTCAACACAAATATAATTACTCATGTGCTCCAAAACTCCTCGCTCAACACAAACATCAAATACTCATGTGCTGCAGAGATCCTCACTCAATAAAAAGCATCTCACCAATTATGTGTTTCAGGGTCTATGCCCAACACATGAAATCATATAGATAAAAAATATGCAATTAGCTTATGCCCAATATATCAAACAAGTCATCATGTTCCTGTTTAGTGGGGTCTTAGGCCCAATATACCAAATAAAGCATCAAATTAAAATCATAATCAATGGGGCTTATTCCCATAAGTGTTAGGTCCAAATTCGAGATATTACAAGATGTTACTACCCCCACTGCAAATAATATCCCTATGCCAAGTCAATCCCCTCCACCTTATCAATTGGTTGGGGTAGGTATGTTGAAGGTTTCAACCCTCATGGGAGTGCTTCCCTCAACCCCTCCTAATATGGAAGTGGCAACTGTGAACATGATTCCCATGACTGGACATAGTCCTAGAGGCAAATAAGTTGTTGGGTCATCCTGTCTAGGCCCTTATGAAGCACTTTATGATGTCGTTCAATATTCTTTCGATGTCCATTTCGATGATCTTCATTTGGTGGCTTCAAATCCTTAACGCCTTCCCTAATGGGTAGAACCCTCTCTCCCCACTCTAGACTATATCTCGTATACTTTTTCATCGGACGAGTTTATTATGGAGATCATGAGTGCGTATTAAACTGTATGGGAACATCATCACCATAGGTCCTCTTTCCTTCCCAATTCCAATTTGGTAGACTTTGATCTTGTATCTCTTATTAGTTCTGACATTGTCAACAATCCTCAAACACTTGTATTTTTTCAAGGCACTGAATTGAATGGAAACATTTTCAACATCACTCAAAAAACCCCTATTGATGTATCAGTGAAGCCTGGAACTGTTGAGCATCTACATGTAGGCCATAACTGTTCAATAGAAGAAACTGAAAGTTATAGAGCTATATTCAAATAATTTCATGATGTTTTTTCCTAGATGTATGAAGAAATTTATAGGATTTATCAATCCATTGTTTACACAATATTAAAAATTATCCCATGACAAGGTCGGTTCGACAAAAACTATGTCAATTCCATCCTAGGAAGGCTACGACTATTAAATCCGAAGTGGAGAAAGTTTTGAAAGCGGGGTTTATTTATCTCGTACCACTGATGAAATGGGTGTCTAATATTGTCCCTCTGGCTAAGAAGCAAGAAACTATTAAGGTTCATATCAATTTCCCATATTTAAATAAGGATTGTCCCGAGGACAAGTTCCCTACTCCACACATCAATCAAATCATTGATAACTATGCTGGGAGCATCTTCTTTTATTTTATGGATGGATTTCTTGGCTACAATCAGATAGAAATTCTACCCACTAATCAACATAAAATGAAATTCATTTGTCCATTGGGAACCTTTTCATATCAAAAGTTACCCTTTGGTTTAAAAATGCCATAGCTACATTCTAGCGCACCATGTCCTATTATTTTCACGACATCAAGCACATAGTGGAGCCATATGTGGGCGATCGCCCTACTCATTCACAACAATGGGAGGACCACCTAGGTCACTTTAGAGACATTTTCCTTAGGTGTCATCATTATAATATTTGGCTTAATCCACACAAATGTGTCTTTTGTGTTGGTACTAGACGTCTTCTTGGCTTTGTGGTTTCCAAAGATGGAATCCGAATGGATCCTTTGAAAATTGCTACTATTTTGGCATTACATGCCCCGACTAATGTCACTGAACTCCAAAATTTGTAGAAGAAGGAAAAATTTATTCATCGTTTTGTATGCAACTTCGCAGAAAAAATGCACGGCTATATGCATCTCCTTACGAAGGACATTTCATTCTTTTGGGATGACCAATCTCAACGAGATTTTGACAATTTGGAACACACTTTGACACATTCACCGGTGTTGTACCCCCCAAATTACTCCAAATAATTTATGTTGTATGTTGCTGCCTCCACTACTACTATTGGTATGGTTCTAGTGTAGGAAGATCTTAATGGCCAATAACACATGATTTATTACCTAATTAAGAGTCTTCTTGACTCTGAAAATAGTTACTCACGTGTGGAGAAGCTAGCTCTAGCCACGGTCATTGCTTTGAAAAAATTCATTACTACATCTTACTACACACCACAATTGTTCTCGCGGATCAAAACCCCATGTATTACATTTTTGACTCATCAGGTACTATGGGGAAAGTATTCCCTTTAGATCGTTATCTTATAGGAATTCAATCTCAAGTTTTCTAAGGCTAATTCAAAGAAGTCCTTGGTTTTCATGGAGTCGAAGTGTGACCTTCCCTATTTTCTGATGGAATTTGAGCCCCGTGATTAATTTCTAGATGAATTTTTGCTCGTGGTTAGCACAACCGAGCCATGGTATGAATATTTGATCATTTATCTACAGACCCAAAGATTTTAGCTCAACATGTCCCATGACGATCACCATTGCATCCTTCACCACACAAAGTATTATATCATTTTAAATGATACGTTGTATTGACATGATATTGGCTCCATTCTTCAGTGATGCCTTAGACACAAACAGGTTGAACAATTTTTGAATGATTGCCACTCTGGAGCATGTGG
This sequence comes from Pseudotsuga menziesii, assembly GCA_001517045.1. Classification (NCBI taxonomy): domain Eukaryota; kingdom Viridiplantae; phylum Streptophyta; class Pinopsida; order Pinales; family Pinaceae; genus Pseudotsuga; species Pseudotsuga menziesii. The sequence goes on from LPNX010550090.1 coordinate 2,018,616, forward strand.
CGGTCATCTTTTTGGGATGGCGACAGCTCAGAAAATTTTTAACGCTAGGTATTTTTGGCCCTCAATATTCAAATATTGTCATGAGGCAGTTAAGAAATTCCCACCATGTCAACTCTTTTATCCTAAAAAGTACACCCACCCTGATCCTTTACACCCCATCATTGTTTTTGGCCCTTTTTCCAAGTGGGGTATTGATTTCATGCATCATAAGCCTACCTCAGTCAGGGGGCATGGTCACATCATCGTAGTCATTGATTATTTTACAAAATGGGTTGAGGCAATGCCTACATATGCATAGGATGGAAATACTACCGCTCTCTTTTTATTTAACCATGTGATAGCTAGGTTTGGAGTTCCACAAGCCATAGCCACTAACCACAGATCTCATTTCCATAATCAGATGATAGTTGAGTTGAGTTCTAAACTGGGTTTTTTCCATGAAAGCTCAACTCCATATTACCTGCAGGCTAATGATCAAGTTGAGGCCATTAACAAAGTTTTGAAAACTATGTTGCATAGGATGGTTGGAGATAACAAATCCAACTTGAATTTGACTCTTTTTTTTGCACTGTGGTCTTATAGGAATTTAGTGAAAACAACAACTGATTTCACACCATTTTAGTTGGCTTATGGACTAGAAGCTATCCTTCCTATTGAGTTTCAAATCCTGTCGCTCAAACTTGCAGTAGAACTTATTTCGAATACTTCCGTCAAAGAGGAACATTTTTTTACTTGACAAACCTTGATGAAAATAGAACAGATGCTTCCTTGGCTAATGATGCACACAAAAAATGTTTTAAGGCCCAGTACGATAAGTTTGCTTAGCCTCATGGATTTAATGAAGGTGAAATGGTTCTGACTTATGATCAGAGACGTGACATGCTAGGGAAGGGGAAGTTTGAATCTATGTAGTATGGTCCCTTTATTGTCAGTAAAGTTTTAGAGAAAGGGGCCTACGAGCTTGTATACTATGACAGGATACCTTTTGAGCAACCTTGCAATGGGTTGTACTTGAAGAGGTACTATGCTTGAATTCATTTCTATATGGTACCTTATATATATGTATATTGTTTTACTTTTTGGTGTGTTTTTGGATTTTCAATATGGTTTTTAGTTTCTTGTTAGTATTATTTATACCATGTTTTGGTTATGCATATTGGATGGATTTTTATGGTTTTTTTTATGGTGCTTGTCATCATACCTTGAACCTCGCTTCAGCTGCTTCTGTTTTGTATTCCTCGGCACATGATTTAGTCAGTTCAGGAGCAGTTTTTATTGCTTTGGATACCAACAAAATCGTTGAGTATCAGGCAATGATAGGTTTTTTAACTAAGGCTGCATCTTGGGACATTCATGACTTGGTAGTATTCATGGACTCACAGCTATGGTTTTTCATTTAAACCACATTTATACCATAAGGAATCCTACACTACTTCATATTTTCATAAGAGTGCATATGTTAGAAAGGTTGTTTGAATCAATCACTTATAGGCACATTCCTATCTTATAACACGGTTCTTGACTCATTAACAAACTACATTTTAGACTGGTATATTTCCCATGCATAACTTTTATAGATAAAACATGGTCCATGGTAAAATAAAATAAACAATAAAGGACACATAAAAACTCATGTAAATATCATTTTCCATTTGAACACATATAAACACTATAAATAATTCTA
>LPNX010550090.1:2020568-2158049 GCA_001517045.1 Pseudotsuga menziesii
AAAAATACTGAAGCTAGCTAGCTTTCAGTCTATACATCATGTAGAACGTCTAGCGGTGCTCATGATAGCACATTATATCCCTGGAAACCGTCCATAGTAGGTTGATGAATCGAACTGACACTCCATATGTGTGTCTTTGGTACCTCCTAGGCAGGTCATTTATTGTAGCATCTGGAATGTCCAGAGTCAACCGGTTGAGGTTGTCCTCCAAATCAGTTAAATCATCATCTCCTCTATGTAAAAAGCAAGCCCCTGATCTCTTGTCCATTGGGGATGAACCCCCAAGTCATGCATCTCCTATGTCTACATGAAAAGTTTAGGTCTTGTCATCATGTATAAAACATAAAAAACATTAAAACAATCTATGTCTTGAGCATGCTTCTTACCAATATCACCCCATTGGGTGTCTTTTGGTAAATGTAGATCTGGATCTCCTCGAAAGTTGATCCCAGCATAGGAATAATCCTCGATCATGAGGGTTTGGTCATCCAACCAACAGAAAACTAGATTCTCATACTTTACCTTGGCCCTGCCACCTCCAGTGTAGGCCATGATCTCTACCCACCATATCATGTGGGGGTCTTGAGCTCTTAGCTCAGGAGAGGTACTCGCTCAAAAAATAAACATGTGAGGATATTCCCATAAATAAATTTTTTTAACTCCCCCTGCCGACACTTAGTCAGCTGATCCTTGAACAAAATTGGAAATACCTCGGCCCAGTTAAAAACTGTAGGTTACATAGCCTCCAAGACATAGAGCATGTGCACCCAGAGATCTTGATGAGCCCCTTGGATCCCTGCACCCCTCTACATAGTGAAGAGTATGGTTTGAAGAGGAAAATCCATCACTTCCTTGATGAGGATCTTTTTCCCCTAAATCTGAGTGCCTGGAGAAAAGTGGCGAACTATGAGTTCTTCTATCGTGATGTCTTCCCCTCGGGAACCTGTGAATAATATTGGTGCTCCAAATCCTAGATCATCCGGTAAGAAAGTAAATATATTCCACCTCCACTGTAAGAATGTGGGCCCCCATCTCAAATTATTGTTGTTCTGGGTTCCACATTCGCAAAATGTATTCCAGTAGTTTTACATGAGATATCATACTGGGAGCATGGAAGAATTTCAAAAGTCCAAAAACCCATGAAGAAGCTATATAAGTCACATCTTCCCTGGCTCTGGAATCATCGTCCTCAAGTTGTCTTTCTTTCCACACCACCATTTTGACTGAAATGACCTTCTAAAAACAAAAATTGAAGCATTAAGACACATAATCAACCTTTAGAAATACTTCAAAATCATTATGTTTTCTAGGATATCCATCTGTTGGGTGTGTTTTGTGGCACCACTTTTGTCTCCTTGAGACAAAGCGATGCCACCACCTATGCAGTTGAAAATGGTGGTTTTCCATGTGAACCACTTTTCCCGCAAAGGAGAAGCACATTACCCAAGATACAATTTTTACCCTTGGGTAAAAATCCCTAAGACTCAGTGAAATGCATTGGAAAATAAAAATTTTAACCATAGGAATGATGAGAATGGTTTTAGCTCATACCTGAGACATACAAATCTAAAATCAGATGGGTAATGGCTCCGAAATCTCCACCTGAAATCTGCACACAATTTCTCCAAGTAGCTCTCCAAACCTGGTAAATGGTAAAATGAAATGTTTTTACTATTTCCTTATACTTTTATATGAGATATTTTAGAGTTTTAGGCATTATTTTAATATTTTTAATTATTTTCGTTAAAAATTCCCTTTTCTATAGTTATAAAAGTCAATTTTAATATTGTTTGGAAAGCTAGTGGTCTTTTAATAAGTTTTTGCACGGACGGAAGTAAAAGAGTATTGACTATGGGTAAGTTTGTTTTTTGTTTTTTCATACTTACATAAAATGGAAAAATTCATCGAGTGATAATTTCAACACTTCGATTGTGCTCTTTAAACTCGCTAATCATGAAAAGAAACCCTAATGGAGTCTTCTTTAAATTATTTTCAGACTCCTTAAATGTGAAAAGATTATCGAGTGAACTTGTCTTCTTCACGCTCGTAAAAGTACTTGAAGAGTCATCATTTTTATGGTAGTTTACTCCTTTTTCGGTTTGGATTGACTAGTTATTAAAAAGGATCACTCCATCCAATCATGTCCGGAAGAGTTCTTCTGGGTATTATTTTATACTTTTTTGGGTCCTAGAGACTAAATTGTACGAAAAAGGACCCTTTGGAGTCTTCCTCCATTTTCGTACAGACTCTCTAAACGTGAAAGATACCGACTTAACTTTCAATAGACTTGTTAAACTAAACACTAAGAGGCCCTATTTTGGGAATGAACCCCTCCTTTCTCATGTTCGTGAAATATATGAGAATGGACATATCTTAGAATAAGCTACATTGAGTGTTTGTTACCCTCTTTGGACTTGTAAAAATGAAAAGAGGAACTCATCAATCATGATGGAGAAATTAAGTGAAGGGAACTATTTCATTTTGAAAATAAATGGCAGTTAGTAGTCACCTTTGAACATGGCACTTGTCTTCATTTCATTTAGTCGATTGGGTATTCATCTTTCTTTCAAGTAAATCCACTTTCATGAGTGATGTCACTCCTTTTAGTCTTTCAAAGAATGCCTCGTTTACCATAGAATTATTTCTTGGTGTCCTTCTAGTCTAAGTCAATGATGCCAAGTCTTCGGTTGTGTCACCCGACGTTCAAAGGAAAATTTAAAGTTTACGTCTGTAGTCAAAACAACCTTTGTGTCAATACCTTTTGAGTCAGTTCTATGGTTACAACATACTAAAAATTCCAAAACTTTGTTCCAATTTTTGTGTCGTTGATGTGGTATTCATCATGGCCCTCCTTTGCAGAGACTGTCCCTGTCGACATCAGATCATCATTCAGGAATTAGTCTTAGAAACAAAAATATAGTGCCTTGAGATCTGTATGCATTAATGACAGATTCTCTCTCTCTCAACATAGGTTCACATCATTAACCTTTGCTCAAAAGATTCAACTGAGTTTTTTGACATCAAATCATCTATTCACATTCAGGAGATTGTACTAAGGTACCTTTGGAATCATTGACATCAATGGTGATCTCCCTTGCACTTATTAATAGTTCTCATCATTGACCAGTAATCAATTGGTTTCTACCATGTTTGATATCAAGACATTCTAATCACATGGATATAATCGTACTTTGTGGAAGGCCAGACAAAGACTCTCAGTACTTGTTAGATGCTCATTGTTTTCCCCAGGTTGCAATGGATTATTTTGTATAATTCCTATCATGGATCCACATGTGTATGGTCATGGTTGTGCTCAAATTTGCGTCCATTTGACATATATCTGCATTGTATGTCTGGTAGCTATGTACAAATTTGAGTCTTCTTCACATAATTCTACGTTGTATTCTAGTAGCCATGTTTATTCATTTCTCTCATGGATTTTCCTTGTAGTGGTCTACAGCCATGATGAGAAATCATTTGGATATGAGTAAAAAAGTATTGATGTATTGCAGAATCCTGGTAGATGATGATCTTTGATCAAGCGATTTCTTTCCTCGAAGTGATAATTTTCTCTTTCAAATCTCTCTCCTATTGTACCCCTATAGCCTCATGCTTTGGGGGGCATTTTGTTACACATAAATCTCACCATCATCATGTGTTCAAGCCTAAAACATCATAATTTTCCCTCAAATCCCAAATTGCGAAGTTGAACATTGGACCAGACTCCTATTTTCCATATTTGAGTCCAGCACCGCCCTTTCCCTTAATGAAAAAGGAATTACCCTCTTCAGTAACACCCATTGCCTCTTGAAAATAAGTGGTGCCGCCACCTATTCTCCTTAATCAAAGAGAGGTTCTACCTGGGTAACGCTCTATTTGCATGGAAGAAAAGCATTGCTCTAATTTAAAAGAGAAAAAGAGAACATTCACAAATATTCTTGAAGGAAGACTTCATGGCACCCTCATCCCTACTCCTGTGGACCACATGGACTCAAGATCCCCCCTAGTAGGATCTCCCTTCCACCTCACCTATCATTTTCTCAACCATCCCTATCCTCCCAAGGCCTATAAAACCTGGCTCATACCCCATGGTTGAGAGAGAGAAAATTTATGCTGTTGCACTAAGATTCCGGCCAAATCTAGGGTGAGCATAGAAGGATCAAGTTGGAGCTTTTGAGGACAGGGAATGGCAGGTGAAGGAGCATCACAACACTAAGGAAATGATTGCAATATTTATTCTTCATTTTTAAAGAAAATTTGGTTCCTTTCCTGTAAGATGTGTTATGTTTCAATCATTCATTTTACTATTGGATTCTTTAGTCACTAATATAGAACTATAGACTATGTTCTGTAACCTTTGATCTTGCTTGCTTGTTTGATGTTGTTGTGTAGGTACATTCATGGAGATTCATCACCCTAGGAGACAAATACAGAACATGGGGGATTCACTTATTGACCAATATCCTATCACGTTAGTTCATATTATAGGTTTTAAAATTATTAAAAATTGAACCAATATATTGCAGGTATTGCGGGGATGAGGGGTTTAAGGTGGGGGTGGGTAGGGTGGTTTATAAGGATTTAGGTATAAAAAGGGGTGGGGAATAGGTTTTAAGTATTGGGAGGGGGTTTCAACTAAAAGAGTTTGGGTCAATATCTCCACAAATTAAGGGTATTCTTTAATATCCCACAATCACACATGCTATGTGAGATGTTCACTAAGTGAAGTCCCCATGCTACAGAATAGTCAAAGGACTCATTCCTGATATCTACAAGCTCTAGTGGAAGTCTCCCATATCTATTATCACTCATTTGTTCTAGATCTGAACCATTTATTCCTAGAGGAACAAATCTCATCAACAAGAGGTGCATTTTCCTAGAAATAGGGTTTATTTTCGGGATAAAGGACTTTATAGAGCTTGAAAAGAAGCGAAATTTTACTCAAAAATTTGGTACTGGGTTTAAAGAGAATGACCAAAGTTTCGAAACAAGTGCTCAAGGACATTTTCTGTTTAATGTAAGTATGAAAAAATCAAAAACAAACTCTTCCATAACCAAAAATCTCCAATTTTGACCTTGCAAAACCTTTGAACTGACCATTAGAATTCCAAAATATTAAAAATAAGTTTTTAATGAGTAAATAAAGGGTAATTATTAATAAAATAATTAACATGATTAAAATAATATAATAAAAACCCCAAATAATTCATATAAAAACTAGTGAATAGTGAAAAACTTTAACATTTTCACTTTTTACCAATTGGAGAGCAATTTGGAGCTATTTGTGTGCAATCTTCAGGTGAGGATTCCAGATTCATCAGCCAACCATTTTTTGATCCGTCAACTCCAGCTAATAGATAAACTCATTCCTACCATTTCAGTGGTTTTCATTTTTCATTCCATGCAAATTTTTTAGGGTTTAGGAGATTTACCCAAGGGTAAAAAATGCTCGTAGGGTAACACACCTTTTCCTTTTGAGAAATGCAGTGCCTCAGTGACACCATGTTTTTCATTCCAAAATCGATGGTGCCACCGCTCTTTCTTAAAGTGATGGGATTGATGTCGCAAACCGCCCTAAAACGTGTTAAAGACACACCAAAATAATGATTTTTAAGTATTTTTAATGATTGGTTTTGTGTTCTAATACCTTAAAATGACTTTTTAGCAGCTTACTTTGGTGAATATGGTCATATGTAAAGAAAGGAAACTTGAAATTGATGATTCTAGGGCTGGGGATGATCCTGGCACTATGGCCGCTCTACAGGGCTGTGGACTCTTAAAATTTTTCAATGTTCCTAGCATGAGATCCCATGTGAGACTGTTGGGGTATATTATGAGAATGTGGAACCTGGAGTGACAATATTTTGAGGTGGGTGCTCACATCCTCACTATGGAAGTATAAGACATCTACTTCCTTACATGGTTATCCAGGAGAGGGGTGCCTATCTCACTAACAGGTCCTCAGGGAGGAGATGTTACCACACAGGAGCTCATATACTATCACTACTTTCTAGGTACTCAGATGTCTGGGAAGAAAATCCCAACCAAAGAGGTAACGGATTTGCCTCTTCACACAATTATTTTTACAATGAAGTAGGTTTCATGGAGCCAAGGGGCTGATCAGGCATTGCGAGAACATATGTTCTATGCTTTGGAGGATATGGCACCCACAATATTAAACCGGGCTAAGGATTTAGTGAGAAATTTCAAAGAGTAGTTGACCAAGTGTTGATAAGGAGAGATGAAGCAATTCACCTATCATACTATCCTAGCATCCTTCTTCTTTGAGTGGATACCTCATATGAGGCTCTAGGTATCTTTCACTAAGATGAGAGAATGAGACCCTCGCATGTTGCATTGGGTAGAGGTGATGGCCCGCCATGGTGGTGGTGAATCTAAAGTCAAGTATGGGAGCACCTTCTTTCATTGGTTGGATGACCAACTACTTATGATCGAGGACTACACATATGTTGGGAATGACTTTAAAGGAGATCTAGACCTAGCCCTACCAGTAGGTGCCCAATGGGGCGACATTGGTAAATGGAATGCCAAGATGTTAATTATTTTTGTATTTTATGTTTTATAATTTTTATGGATATTAATGAGACCTTCTTTTCATGCAGATGTGGAAGATGCACGACCTGGGGGTTCCTGCCCAATTGATAGGAAAGAAGAGGCCCACTTCGTCCACAGAGAAGATGACGAGTTGACTAACTTAGAATAGAAACTCAACTGTTTATCTCTAGATATTCCAAATATTTCTGTAGATGACCTCCCTAGGAGGTACCAGAGGCACACTATTAGAGTATCAAGTCATTTTTGGCACTTTTTATGGAGACTGGCAAGAGCTATTATTTGTTATCATGAGCATCATTAGCTATCCCATGCTATAGAAACTGAAAGCTATCTAGCTTTAGTATTTTTGTTGTTTTTGTTATATTTTTATCATTCAAGCTAGAATTATATTAGGATCTTTAACTGAGAGAATAACAAGCACAACAATCAAACACAAGAGGCAATAGACACAAATATTTTCCTTGGGGAAACCATAAAGGAGAAAACCCCGCAACTTCCTCAGAGATAGAATTAGCACCAAAAGTAAAACCTGAAAACATAAAGATGATCTCCCAATAGTAGTAGTCTCTCTCTCTAATACCAGCTTCTTCTCTCTCACTTATGCGCCCCAGTGAGTGAGTGTGTGTATAATAAATAGAGAGGCTCAATCTCTATTTATATTCTTTCATTCACTTAATGTCCAGTTCAACATGTCGGCCCCACTTAACAATTACTTACTAGGGCTGACATCTCTAGGAGAGTCTAATAACCCTAGTGCCCCACAATTGCGGAGACTTTTCCCTCCAATCAACAAGGAGGGTTAACCTTGACACAATTGCAGGGACTATTGCCTCGACTTACAAAAGAGGGTTAACCTCAATGACTTTACATGACTTGTTTACATTATTGAATCTCCCAATTGAAACATCGAGGAATGACATGACTCAATTACATTATAGATACTTCCCAGAATAAACATTTGGGTACAATACATAAGATATACAAGTGAATACATTTCAATGTTACAAATACATCAACACTCCCTCCTAACTAGGAAGGTATTCTCTCGACAAAATTTATTAGCGCAAGTATTCTTCTCTGTATCATCTGGATCATCATCAAGTCATCTTCATCAAGTCTGGATCATCACTGGATCTGGATCATCACTAGATTTGGATCATCACTGTATCATCACTACATCATCATCAAAGTTGAATCATCATTGGATAATCATCATCATCACTGCTTCCACTGTCTCAATCAAATGGTGCTATCTCTTCATTCTTCTCGTCATAGAAAGTTCTACAAAGTTAGCCCTTTTTCATGCTGGTTGTAGGCCTAGCCTCCATGTAGGTATTCATATTCTTCAACACTTATATCTGACCATGGTTAGAAACACATCACAACCATGTCAAAAAGGCCCACCCAACACTCACATCTGACCATGGTTAGAAACTCTTCGTAAACCATGTCAGAAGGGCTCAACACTCACATCTGACCATGGTAGGAAACTCATCGCACACCATGTTAGAAAGGATATGCACTTATATATGACCATGATAGGAAACTCATCACACATCATGTCAAAAAGTCTCTGCACTTATATCTGACCATGATAGTAAACTCATAACACATCATGTCAGAAAGGCTCTGCACTTATATCTGAACATGATAGGAAACTCGTCACACATCATGTCAGAAAGTCTCTACACTTATATCTGATCCTGTGGAATGAACACATCCTGCAGTCACATCAGAATGGCTCTCAGTCCCAGACTGAAATTCCTGGTAACTGACTAGGTTTTTCCATTCTCCCCAAGAATGGCATATCAGCACTTAAACGAAGCTTCAATCCCAGACTGAAATTCCTGGTAACTGACTAGGAGCCTCCATTCTCCCATATAATGGCATCTTAGCACTTAAGCTGAGCTTCAGTCCTAGACTGAAATTTCTGGTAACTGACCAAGTGCCTCCATTCTCTTAGAGAATGGAAATCAACACTTATGCTGAGCTTCAGTCCCAGACTGAAATTCCTGGTAACTGACCAGGTGCCTTCATTCAGAGAATGGAATTCAATGCTTATATCTGATCATGTGAGAACACATCTCACAGTCACCTCAGAATGGCTCAACACTCACATCTGACCATGGAAGGAAGCAATCGTCTCACCATGACAGAATGGAATAGCCCTTATATCTGACCATTGAAGGAACCAATCCTATCACCATGTCAGAATGGATCATGGACTCATCACTTCCTCTTGGAAGGAACCTCAATCTAGAGAACACCAAGCTTCTCCCTAAAGTACTCAAACTTCACTTTGCCATTTCTAGCATAGAATCACATCAGGGCTAATTATGTCCAAGGATGGCCTGCAAGATTCACCACGACCTATTACATCCGAGGACAACCTACATGACTGTTTATGTCTGAGGAACCTATAGGCTTCACCAGGATTTATTCTTAGACAACCTATCTCACCTGATATGCTAGAACTCCCTCTTTCGAGAGATCTGGATCTGGATCACATACTAGAGCTTCACTGCCCCTCTGTATCATACAAAAATGCAAGTCAGATCAACCAAATCAAATAGTAGTTTTCAAAAGAAACATATTAACTCCCAAATAATAAGTGGCAACATATTTTTCCTTAGTTGTACCCAGTGCCATATAGGACTCCTTCCTGCTAAACCAAGAGATCACACCTGATATCATACTAAAGTAGCACCTTGAAGTGCTCTTCCTATCAATGGCATTTCTTGACCAATACGAATCCACATAACCCTCCAGGTTAATATTCTAATTCATATCATACTTGAGCCTATACTCAACTATACCCTTTAGATACCTCACTACATGCTTTTCAACCTTAATGAGTTCCTCTTTTCTGTCAAGAACAAGTCATCAACATATAACAGGAGCATCACTGGTCTTCCACCTTCAACCTTGAAGAAAAGGTTGGAATCCACTTTACTCTGAGTAAATCCTAGATTCACTAGTAAGCTATTTGTCTTGTCATACCTTGGGATCTTCTGCAGTCACTCCCTCTAAAGTGGAGCATCATTCTCCCTTTGTCTTTCATACTCTATGCATTGAAACATCTTGTACTAGAGTGACAAGTAGCGTCCTCTGCTACTAATATTCTAGGTATCCATCTAGGGTCACTAGATACCAATATACTCTATCTTGAAAATGTTCTTCTCACACCCATCTATGAGCTTGTCATCCTCTATAGGATTTCATCTTCAACCTTGTAGCAAAAGTTAAGATCTTCATCAAGCTCCTCATGTATGTCTTATCCTGTGGGTGTCTTCTGAGCCCATACAAGGCCTTCTTTTATTTGCACACATGATTCTTTATATCATGTGACTACACTTCCAAAGGCTGCAAATGTCTCTTTGTATTCTATTCCTTCTTTCCATGAGAAGCCTTGTGCTACAAATCCTGCCTTGTATGATGTTTCCATCTAATACATGCTGGATCTTTGTAGATCCATATGGAAGATACTACGAACTTTCCTTCAGGTCTCGATGCTACATCCTAGACATCATTCTTCTTGAACTAGTACTCTCCTTCCCTTTCTTTCATAACTGGAAGGATCTACATCAATGATGTCACTCAATGGTGTCACATAACTACACTTTGTCTGAGGCCTCTTGAATTCTTTGAAAGTATCAACATCTTCTTCTTTATCTGTCATCACTTGTTTTTTGGAACAAGTCTCATCCTTCTTTTCTTGTAAGTGATTATGTACGTGATCTTTCCTACAATTCAAATCCATTTGTATGGTTAGAAACATTTCATAAGGCATATTCATAATGACAAATTCTTATGTATAAATATTTGATGATGCAACTATTCTAGCCAATACAACATTCATCCATATCTCATGAAGACTTTCTAGATTCCTTCCATCTCTACCAGGACAACATTGATATTGTGAACTAATCCAATATGTCAGCAAAGAGGTTTCATTCTAGAAAAGTAGCAATGGAGATTTGTATAGCACCATGAGTTACTTACCCATCACATGCATATAATGTCATTAATGCAAACATTCTATCATGCATAATACATCAACTCAATATAAACAAATGCATAACAATATCATGAAATGACAATTGAATACTTATCTTTATTTGTTTCATGGGTAGAATCCTTATTGAGCCTTTATATTCATCATATTCTTCATCCATAATAGCATCGTTTCTTATCCAAATGCTAAGATGGATAAGAGGTTATTCAAAATTGGAGTTCTTCATATTCCTCCTCGCTTGAGGGATCTTCTTTGTATGGTGAGAGCTTGATATTCAGTTTCTCCCATATTCTTTTCTATTATTATGAGTCGAGATTCTTCTTCCCATAGTATGCTGAAAGTAATCACTTCCTTCTGGCACACATTCCTCTAATGAATGAATCCCATGATCTTAGGAGGTCATTCAAGGTGGTTATCACAACTTCTGCATTCTCCACTTCTTCTTCTGTCGCTTCAAGTTGTTCTTTGATTTGAGAGACCCTTGTAAAGTATGATTGTATGGTCTCTGTATTATGGATCTTCACATTCTTGAACCATTTTCTCAAAGTCATCCTCCAATTTATGTTCTTCCCTTCAAATAGCTTGGTTAAGGAATCAAACATCTCTTTTGATGTCTTTACGGAAGACACTTGTGGTACAAGTTGATTTGTGATTGAATCAGCAATGATCTTCTTAACCTTGACCAATTTCTTCTTGTGTAAGGCTTTTAGCCTCATCTCCTCGTGGAACTAGAACCTCTCTACTTATGTATGTGTATAATTCATTTTCTTCAAGAACTAGTGACATCCTATAAATCCATGCTTGGAAGTTTTCAGCCTCACCAAGCATTTCATCAAGCTGATGTGATAGATCACTTTGAAATGAGAACCTCAAATGAAAATAGAAAAAGATTAGATCTTATCGATTAGAGGTGTCCGTCATAGTTCTGGAGCTGGCTGATCTAGGGTTTGTCAGAGAAACCCTAATTTTCAAAACTTGGAATATTTTAGATCTGATTGTATAGAAAGATAGACCTCTTCAAGGTGAGTTGTCCAATGTACTCATTTTCTGAAAACAGTGGGGGGAATCTCCTAGAACAAGAAGCCCTAGTTTACCAATTTCTTCTACATAAATGCTTGATCCTGTTTCTGCGGTATCTCCAAAATTACTGCTTCTCTGTGTCTCAAATTTTGTACTGAGGTATCCACATATGTCCTCGTTTCAACACCATATATTTCATTAGAATTGGTTTCATCAATTGGGACTTATGATTGTTTTCCCAAGGTGACCTGTTTCAGTGATGTTCAACATAACAAGGTTGTACGAAATTCCACATGTCACTGTTTCATCTTCGGGGTCTAAAAATTCTACCACAGATATTATAGTCCATTCCATTTTTGGAAAATATTATGAAATTTCATTTGGACCTTTATATTCCAAGGTATAGCAATTCTCCCTAGGTGTCCTATTTAGGGATGAATCCTCGAAGAGGTTGGAACCCTAACTTTGAGGAATCATATCTCCTAGAGTATAGCGAATATGAGGCTGAAACTTGGAAAAAAAGTACATCAGTATTTTAAATTTGACCTGTGAAATTTTTGGTCCTTGAGACTCCTGCAATCCCAAGATATAGTGAATTTACCAAAATTTATCAGTTTTAGTATTTAGGGCTTTTCCAGCCCTGGGTCAAACAAGGGTTTGATTTTCCCAAGGTTACACCCAACCAAAAATATCGACCCAGGTCTCTAAACTTCGATTTCGATGAGGAGAGAAATCCTATGCTGGGCTCACTCAAAAATCCCTCTTCTGTAAGAAGCCCTAATTTCCCGCACCAAAAACTGAAAATGTCCAGAATCAAAGTCCACTTTGACCGAAAGATCTGCCCTTCAATGGAGAGTCATGCTAACATACTTTTGCTGATGGATTGTGGAGACAGACTCAAAAAGTAAGAAGCCCTAGATTTTGTAGATGCACAATGTCTTCTTCTCAGGTTAGCTCTGATACCATGTTAGATTTTTATCATTCAAGCTAGCATTATATTAGGATATTTAACTGAGAGAATAACAAGCACAACAATCAAACACAAGAGACAATAGACACAAAGATCTTCCTCGGGGAAACCAAAAAGGAGAAAACCCCGCAACTTCCTCAGAGATAGAATCAACACTAAAAGTAAAACCTAAAAACATAAAGATGATCTCCCGACAGCAATAGTCTCTTCTCTGATCCCATCTTCTTCTCTCTCACTCATGCACCCCAGTGAGTGAGTGTGTGTATAATAAATAGAGAGGCTCGCTCTCTATTTATATTCTTTTGTTCACTTAATTTCCACTTCAACATGTCGGCCCCACTTAACAATTACTTACTACGGTCGACATCTCTAGGAGAGTCTAATAAACCTAGTGCCCCACAACTGTGGGGACTTTTCCCTCCGATTAATAAGGAGGTTTAACCTTGACACAATTGTGGGGACTGTTTCCCCGACTTACAATGGAGGGTTAACCTCAATGACTTTACATGACTTGTTTACATTATTGAATCTCCCGATCAGAACATCGGGGAATGAAATGAATCAATTACATTATAGACACTTCCCAAAATAAATATTGGGGTACAATACATAAGATATACAAGTGAATACATTCCAAAGTTACAAATACATCAACAATTTTGTATATCTGAAAGCCAATGTGCTTTTGTTGGGGTCTCAAAACCATATTTTTGTAAAACACTCTTATATATATATATATATATATAGAATTATATGTGGTGTCTTATCTATGTTCAAATGTGCAATGATGTTTATATGAGTTTTTATGTCTTTTTACTGCTTATGTTTATTTACAATGAACCATATTTTTACTTATGAAATGCTATGTGCGAGAAATATATGAGTCCAATATGTAGTTGGCTAATGAGTCTACAACTGTGTTATAAGATCTAGGGATATGCCGTTAAGTAATAGTTTCAAATGATCTTTTTAACATGCACACTCTTCGAAAAAGACAAATAAGTGTAGGGTTTTGGATGGCATACATGTGATTTATGTGAAAAACCACTAGCTGAGAGTCTGTGAATACTACCAAGTGATCAATGTCCTGAGATGCATCCTCGATTAAAAAACCTATTACTGCATGATACTCGATGATATTATTCATGTCTAGACCTATAAAAACCACTCCTGAACTAACTAGGTCATGAGATGGGGAATATAAAACCCATGCAGTTGAAGCAAGGTTCGGGGTATGACAGCAAGCACTATCAACAAAACCATAAAATTCATTTGATACGCATAATCAAAACATGGTATAAACAGTACTGAAAAAAACTCAAAACCATGTTGAAATAATGAAAACACGCTAAAAAATTCAATCAATGTACATATATACAAGGTACTGCAACCTAACTGTCTTTAAGCATAGTACCTTTTTAGGTACAACCCATTGCGAGGCTGCTCGAAAGGTATCCCATCATAATCAACAAGATCATGCGCTCCTTTTTCTAAGACTTTACTCACAATGTAGGGACCATAGCACAATGATTCGAGTTTCCCTTTTCCAAGTTTGTCATGCTTCTGATCATAAGTCAGAACCATGTCTCTTTCATTAAATACATGAGGTTCAACAGATTTATCGTATTGATCCTTAATACATTTTTATGCGCCTCATTAGCTAAGGCATCATCTCTTCCATTCTCATCAAGGTTAGTCAAATACAGGAAATGTTCTTCTTCGATAGAAGTGTCTAGGAGAATCTCAACTGCCATATTGAGTGATTAAATCTTGCACTCAATAGGTAGGAAAGCTTCAAGTCTATAGACTAAATGAAACAACGCAAAACCAGTTGATGTTTTAACCCAAGTTTTGTAATCCCATAGTGCCAGTTGGATTTATGATATCCAAGAATCCTATGCAGCATAGTATTCAATACTTTTTTAATGGCTTCTACTTGGCCATTATCCTATGGATAATAAGGATTTGAGTTCTCATGACGAAAAAATAGCTTGTACTCAACTCAACCATCATATGATTACGGAAATGGGATCCATGATCAGTGAATATTTCTTGTAGGACTCTAAAATTAGCTATGACATTATTGAAAAGGAAGAGGGAGATAGTCTTACCATCTGCTACATGTTTAGGCATTGTCTCAACCAATTTTGTGAAATAATCAATGGCTAGGATGATGTAACCATGCCCCCCGGCTGAGGTAGGATTACAATGCATGAAATCTATCCCCCATTTGGAAAAAGGGCCAATGGAAATTACGGGGTGTAACAGAGCAAGGTGAGTGTGCATTTTTTGATATAAAAGCTGATAGGGTGGGTATTTTTTAACCACCTCATGACAATATTTGAATATTAAAGTAAAAAAATATCCAGTGCGAAGGCTTTCCTAAGCTAAATTTGTCCCAAAAAGATTATTTCCACATGCTCCAGAGTGGTAGTCATGAATGACTTGTTCATCCTCATCATGAGTAAGACATCATCAGAGAATAGAGTCAATACCATGCCGGTATAATGTGTCATTTAGAATGACGTAATATTTATTATGGCGATGTATGTGTTGGTGATCATCACATGATATATTAGGATGAAATATTTGGTTCTGGAGGTATATGATCAAATATCCATACTACCAGTCAGTTGTGCTAATCAGGAACAAAAATTCATTCACAAATGAATCATTGGACTCATATTCCATGAGATCATAGGTAATATCACACATTAATTCCTCAAATACTAAAGATTTCTTGGAATTAGCCTTAGCAAAATTGATATCGAATTCCTATAGGATAAATATCCAATAGAAATATTCCCCCCCTAGCACTTAATGAGTCAAAATGTAATACATAGGGTTTTGATCAATGAGGATAATTGTAGTGCATAGTAGAATGTAGTGACGAAAATGTTGCATAGCAATGACCGTATCCAAAGCTAGCTTCTCCACATGTGAGTAGCAGGTTTTAGAGTCAATAAGACTCTTACTTAAATAGTAAACCACATGGTCTTGGCCATTCAGATCGTCCTGCACCAGAACCATGCCGATGGCAGTAGTGGAGGTAACAACATAAATTAGAAAGTATTTTGAATAATTTGGAGGGTGTAACATTGGTAAGTGTGTTAGAGCATGTTTCAAATTATCAAAAGAACGTTGGGCCTGGTCATCCCAAAGAAATGAAGTGTCCTTTTTCAGGAGATGCATCTAGCCATGTGTTTTTTTCTGCAAATTCGTATACGAAATGACGAAGAACTTTTTCCTTCCCTTGA
Source organism: Pseudotsuga menziesii (assembly GCA_001517045.1). Lineage (NCBI taxonomy): Eukaryota > Viridiplantae > Streptophyta > Pinopsida > Pinales > Pinaceae > Pseudotsuga > Pseudotsuga menziesii. The sequence goes on from LPNX010550090.1 coordinate 2,036,407, forward strand.
AAACTTTGGAGTTGAGTAATGTTGGTTGGGGTGGGTAAGGCCAATATAGTAGCTATATTCAAAGGATCTATTCGGATACCACCTTTGGAAACCACGAATCCAGGAAGAAGTTCAGTATCAACACAAAAAATGCACTCATGTGAATTAAGTTGAATGTTATAATGATGAAATCGAAGGAAAATGTCCCTAAGATTCCCTAGATGATCCTCTCTCTGCTATGAATGAGAAGTAAGGTCATCCAAATATAGTTCCAGAATGTGTTTAATATTGTGAAAAGTGTAGGACATGGTGCACTGGAATGTAGCTCTGGTGTTTTTTAAACCAAAGGGTAAATTTTGATAAGCAAAGGTTCCCCATGGACAAATGAATGTTGTTTTATGCTATTCAGCGGATAATATTTTTATTTGATTATAGCCAGGAAAAACATCCATAAATGAGAATATGACACTCCCAGCACATTCATCAATGATTTGATCAATATGAGGAGTGGGAAAGTTGTCCTTAGGACAAGCCTTATTCAAATCTCAGAAAGCGATACAAACCCTAATAGTTCCCTGCTTCTTACCTACAGGGACAATATTAGATACCCATTTAGTTAGCAGTACGGGATAAATAAAACCAACTTTCGAAAGTTTTTCAACCTCGGCTTTTATTGTTGTAGATTTCCTTGGATGGACTTGACAAAATTTTTGCTAAACAGGTATTGTCATGGGGTAAGTCTTGATATCATGTACAATGATGGATGGATCAATCCCAGACATTTCTTCATACGTGAAAATAAAGAAATCTCATAATTCTTTAAAGAAAGCTGTATATTTTGTAGTTTATTTCATTGAATAATTATAGCTTACATGAACATGTTCAACCATTCCAGGCTTTACCAATATGCCGATAGGAGTCATCTGATTGATATTACACAAATTTCCTTTGGAATCAGTGTCTTGTAACAACACAGGCATTTGAGTATTTTTGACAATATCATAGCTAATGAGAGAAACAAAATTGAATTCTACTGAATCAACATGGGGAAGGGAGGAAGGTCTATGGCGATGGTGTTCTCATACAGGTTCATCCACACTCATGATCTCCATAATAGACTCATCTAATGGAAAAGTTTGTGAGAGATTGTCTAGAGTGGGGAGAGGGGAATCTATCCAATAGGGTAGATGATAAGGATCCCATGCTACTAGATGATGATCATCATAGTAGACATAAGAATAATATTGTATAGCAGTAGAGTGCTTCATGAGGAGCTCGAGAAGATGTCTTAGAAATTTATTTATGTTTTGGAATGTGCCTGGTTGTAGAGATCATATTCATTATTTCTAATTCCATACTAAGAGGGGTCAAAGGAAAAAAAACAATAATATATGACTCCTTCAACAACCCGACTTCGATCGATTCATAAGGAGGAGGGTATTTCCCTACCATAGAAATATTATTCGTGGTAGCGAAAGTAACATCAGGTGAACATAAATCAAGTTAATCTATGGTTTCAATCTTCCCTAAGTGAGGGAATTGGAGAGTGAAAAAAACTGATGAAGCAACTACTATCATAGTGTAAAACTAGTTTCTCCCCAATAGAAGATTGTAATCTAGTGGAGAATCAACCAGTTCCACTTGAATAAAAAAATTCTTTCCCCCAATATCTATGGATAGTGATGGTAATAGGCCATGAGTTTGGAAAACTCATCCGACGAAATCCTTGAAAGTGGTAGGTGACTTAGTAATTTTGGGATAACCTATGGCTCTCCAGCAAGACATAGAAAAAATTGAAGTGGAAGCTCCTTCATCCAATATAGTATGATGGACCTTCCTCCCAACCACCTTGGTGATGATTTGAAACACAAGTTGGTGGGATAATTTAGAATTGTAATTCTCCACATTAAAATGAATAGTAGTAGTATTGTCAAGATCTAAGGATGTTAAATTCGTCAACATATTTTTATGCTTTGTAGGGAAAATTTGGAGTGCTTACAGTGTAGACATAGCACAAGGTGATTCAGCCAAATCCTCAACAACGTTGTAGAATTGTGCTACTTGAGCACTTGTATTAAATACATATTTCTAGATGGTACTCTTAGGAGGCTGCAAAATCAAGTCAAGGTTAGGTTTGTCAATCTTAAGAGGGCCATTAGATGGAGGCAGAGGAAAATAATGTGTAGAAGGAACTTTATTAGAAGAAGTACCTTCATCCTTTTTCTCTATTTTTTTTCCATATGTCTTACTACGTGCATTCAACTTAACAATTTTAGAGGAAATCATTCATATCTCTTTAGTAGAGTTGGAGGTTCCTTGTCAAGACATGTGGTCAATCAATTGATGTTGAGATGGAAAAGGATATGTAAGTATGATCGGTGTAGGGTTACTTCTTAAAAAATTATTTATTTATTCACTATGGGGGAACTCCTTCATGAAGTGGTCACTCCTTAGCTTTCTTTTTTTCTTTGTTTTCATTCTTTGAGGTCGCAGTATTGGGGTTCTCCTGTTGGTTTCTCGAATTTTTACCTTTTTTGTTCTCCTTTATTTTTATTACCGGGTGTTTATTTAGTTTTAATAGCATTAACCTCGGTAGAAACTGTAGTAGTAGAAGCAGTAGTGGTGAAAGTACTTTGCTTCTTAGCAGGCTTCGCTGCAGATGGGGGTTGGATTGAACCTACAACACCATCAACAAGAGTCTCTGCAGGTGGCTTGGTAGGGTCAATGCTAGGGCTAAGAGCATGAGGGATCAGATAATATAAAGTTCTAGACTAAGAATAAACTAAGTCCAGATACTAAGCACAACTAATAGCCTTCTCTTTAGTGACAACACCACCCATAGCCACATCATGAGAAATGGGCGACAATAGGGATTTGGTAAGCCAATCAGCTAACAATTGGTTTGGGATAGGAGTTTTAATGAATCTTTGTCACCTCCTCCACATGAATATGATCTAATATATGGGTGGAAGTATTTTGACGAAGGGATTTTAAAAGATCTGTGCTAGTTTCGTAATGGATAGTAAGTTGAAAATGGTAAGGAAAAATGTCACCAATGAGTTCAAATCCACAAATGAATATTGTGGAAGCTCAATGTACCACTCGGCATTCATTCCCATTAAATTTCATTGGAAGATTCTCAAACAGATTGAATCATTCATCAAGGAGTTGGAAGAACACCATAGATGGAATGTCATGACATGGTTTTTTGGATCCTCTCCCTGCTTCTCATCAAACTTAGGGATGTTTAATGGAAACTTGACTAGGATCGCAGGCCATGAAGGATTATGTTGGATGGGATCGTTGATCAACTTGGAAAATTCAGGAAATTCCAAATTCATCAAAAATATAAGTTGACTATTAGGTTGTACATATTGGTAATATTGATATGGCATTTGTATACCAGTAGAACCATAATTTGATTGATATACCAGCTGATGGGGTGGTGGATTTGCATATAATCCTTCTGAGTATATTCCTGAAGGGGGTGGGCCTCTCAGAGGAGGGCCTCCAAAAGGTGTTCCTCTAGGTGGAGGGGATCCTCTAGGTGGAGGGGGTCCTCTAGGTGGAGGGGATCCTCTAGATGGTGGGCCTCCAGTTGGAGGGGGTCCTAAAGGAGGTGGACCTCTAGATGATGGTCCTCTAGAAGGGGGTGATCTAGGAGGAGGTTCTCCAGGTGGTGTTCAACCAAATGGTGGTCCTCCATATGGTGGTCCCCTAGAAGGTGTACCTCTACCGGGTGTCCCTCCAAAGGGTGGACCTCCACCGGGTGGCCCTCCAAATAGTGGACCTCCACGAGGTGGCCCTCGAAACGGTGGGCCACGAAAAGGTGGTCCCACATAACCTCCTACGGTATTAATAGGTGTTTCTATAGGAATAGAAATATATGACCAATTAGGTTTCCCCATGGTGTAAATGTATTTTTTGAGTAAGTTTAGTGGGGATTTCTCCCCGGCTACGTGTAAAAGAACCAACCTTATGTCACTGTGATCGTAAGAAAGAGTTCAATGGAAAATAGAAAAGCAAACTACAAAAATAATGGAAAAAAATATTTTTTTTCATTTTTAAACATATATCAGCTAAACTAAACTAATGAAAATAAATAAATAAACACCTCTTTTCCTGTATAATGGGTCACTGTAGCCATCCTCGGAAGTGGTTCTGTAGCTCCATAGGTTGGTTCTCCAGTTGTCTCCAAAGACAGTTTTCAAATGGGGAATGGATCCAAGATGGGTATGGAGAATTTCTCAACGTACACCATAGGAATGGTATGGAAATGGGAATGGTGGAAAGAGAGTATGTGAATACCTGAGAGAAAAAATGTCATGACATACCCACAAATGAAAATGAGGAGAAAGGTGTTTTGGTAGAGCCCTTCACAATGTATTTATAGTATGGTCCTAGGTTTTTTTGATCCAAGGTGGTGACCCATGGTATTTTCCTTTTTTTTCTGACCCTGTATCTTTTTTAGGGTTTTTCACCCTCTTTGGGGAGAGAGTGAGGGTAAACCATAGTAAATAATGATGTTTTGGACCATTTTTTTGTGGAAATACAATTGTGAAGATCAAAAGTAAGGGAAATATGGTAGGAATATGATGTATGTATATGGTTTAGACCATGTAGACCTAGGTGAACACTTTTTAGTGTTAACAAATTTCCCCTTGATGTGTGAGGGAAATAGCTCATAGTATGGTCATTGTACATGATAGGATCATGGGAATAATGGTGACAATAGTAGAGAGACTGTAGAGAACCACAGAGAAGTGGAGCTTCACCATTCAAACTACAGTGGATTTTGGTTTTTTATTTTGGGTTCTCAAAAATGGATGAGATACATAGAAATGTGTGACATGTATATGGACAAGGAATATTGCATACCCATTCTTGTAACAATGTCACAAGAATAAATAATGGGACCAAGTCTCAAAACATGGGAACCAATCGATACATATAAAAATGATGATCCATAATGGTGGCCTCAATGGGAGGCTGAATACAATGTTGCTCTAAAGAATTGATACATAGAAACAATGACATTCTCATGGAATGCAATATCATCACAACTAATGCTCTACTTAATATAGAGGTGTACATATATATGGACTCAATGAATGAGAGTCAGAATCTATGTCGTACAATGTGTAGCATCAAGTAATGGAGATACATGGAAGCACAACATTGGGGCTTTTGAACACCATCGCCAATGCATCCTAGAAATCACAAGGGACAAGAAACTATGTGGGTCCCATAGTAGACTCACCAATGTGCTAGAGTTAGGTGACAACTGAGGTATTCGACCAAATAATGAATGAGCCAATACCCTATATGAATCTCAACAGTGTGATGATGTAGCTGAAGTCAATTACATAAGACACAACCATCCCGAGAGGCACTAATGACTCCTCTCAAGTGGTCTAAGGAACTCATCAATGAGGTGGATGAAACCATGATACATGAAACTCTGGTTCTATCCAATAGAATAGATGTGATGACATCGATAGAGGGAGACTTGCAACTAATCAAGGAAATGATGTGTCCTTCACTAGAAGCACGAGGGGGATAACCAAGGACATGGAACAATATGGGGATTGACACACTAAATGGGAGAACATGGGAAAGGGAGTACGAGGGACTCAAACTTCCTTTTTTCAAAGTATGATGGTAGGGTTGACCTAGAATAAAATAAAACTAACTCATGGGAGAGGGATCATAGATGTAATAACAGAAAGCTTACTGCAAATGGGAATTATTAAGGGAGGGAACTAGACTAGTTGTATCTAGGGGATCCAAGGAAGACTCATCGCATAATAGTTTGAACAAAGGCAACCCAATGGGGGGAATATTCCATACTATAATATCATATGTAGTGGCATGCAAAGACACCATTTGGGACTTTTTCATAGTTCAAGGAGCATGAAGAAGAGATACAAGTAATCTCAACATGACACGATCTTGTGGATTTTTAGAGAGCTCAATAAAGTAAATGATCGATGGTGTTTTCATTTTTAGAGCGTCTGAAAATAGGAAGAATAATTCAATGTGGTCTCTTTTTTGTATGTAGTATCCTAATCCCAAAAAAGGATAAAAGTATATAGAGGAGAGATCTCCCAACCTTTGGGGAAGGAATACTTCTTTACCATTGGTAGTCCAATTAGGTAGGAAAATATTAAACCAAAACTTACTGGACAAATAATTTTACGATCATGAATGAAACCAAGTTTGCTCAGAAATATTTGCTTGATGAGAAGGCTGGAAAAGAGCTTAAAGACATAATGAGATTTTTCATAAAGTATGGTCCCAATGTTCTAGAACGCATAAAAGTATACAAAGGGAAACATTCCTAGCTGGAAGGCGTTGGGGTGATCCTTTTATTATGATAGTCGATATGGTCCAAAAAAATAAATAAACGAGGCCACACAGAATCCATTTCAAATACTTTAATGAGTGGGAAAGGAAGCAAGCGTTCTCGACAATTGTTTCATTCTTTTAGGAGTTAGAAAAGAGATTAACAGAAACTCTGTAATGGTCAATCAAGCAAGGGGGGAGTGTTCAATATATGAAAAGAGGTTATGTTGTGAACATTGATGAAAGGAATACATGAAAAAAAATGATGGGGTCCACATGCGGGACAATGGATGGAGATAAATATAGCCAACTATGCAATATGGATGTGTAATTTCCCCATTCAAATAATTGCATAGCAGGACAATTCTATCAATCCTACTAGTTCTCTAGGTTGGATGGATACATTTGGAATTTTAATAAGGGAGATAATAAATGATGTTAAGACATTAAAATGGAATAAATATTTAATAATGGAGCTAATTAAATAAATACAAGATAAAATTTAAGTGGCAATGGATCATGGAGACACATGGAGATTATGGGGCCCACAAAACCTAGAATTTTTGTGCCACATGGCATCCTCCTCTTACAATTTCGAATACATGGGAAGCCTAATGTTCTTGGATGAATAAGAAGGTTAATAAAATTGGACATATGAATCATAGGTATAATTTTTAAGGAAATGTAACTTACATGGGAGAGGAAGAGTCAAATGAGAGCTTCTTGGACAATTGGGCTAGATTCCCTAACATTTATGACATCTATGACACCAATGATGAAGAGGTTATGAAATTTATGACATATTGTAGACATGAAGGATGAAATATGACCATTATGAAATGTGAGGCCTAAATATATCATCCAATAAGGCACTCATGTGATTTGGGTAATCTCAATGGGTCCCTACTCGAATTGGGGGAAGATGGAAGGCTAGGGAAGGGAGGACATGTAGAAAATATTGAGCACACACCCTAATTCGAATTGGATTAAGTTTGTGGATGGATTAGTAAACTTAGAATGATAATTATGTTTATAAAATATAGGTATCAACCAATATAGGGGCTTTTTATCATTTGATAAATTTTCATTTGTGAAGAGAGAGAGCTAGTGGATGACTAGTTTCTTGCCTTAGCCAATTTCAAGGGTGAAAGATTCCCATCCAAGTTGGTGTTTGGAGAGGCCATTCAGGTATTTCATGGAAATATAATGGATTTTTTATTTTCAGGTGTAATCTATAGGTAATCTCTTGGTTTCTTCTAGCGCATCATATTCTCTCAGCCATTTCGAGTCTTTACTGCATATTCTTGCTCATGGAAGGATTATGCTTTGGCCGAGCTATTGTACTATTTGGGAGAGCTTCTCATAGTCCATTTATGATTTTAATAAGATTAATATAATATTTTATTCATATTCATAAATTCTCATGTCTAAATAACAAATGGATTTATGTAAAACTGATTATTAATGAGAAAACAATTACCATTTTCCCACTATATTGATGTATGCCATTGTAATGTTGATGATTTCGAATGAATGAATGTTTATCTAATATATTTATGTTGAATTGAATTAAATTTATTATTATTAAATGTTTCCTTTCCATAAATTAAGCATTTTAATTCATCTTACTCAGTTTATTTACGTTTGGAGAAGATTTGGGGCCATTTCCCCAAGGGTGAATTAATGATTTTGTAGCTGTTAGGGAGAGGGTTATAATAGACTTTATAAACTGAATAATTATTCAAATGAAAAATTAATAATTTCCCTTAAACATTCTCTGAATATTTTCAGGAATTCGAGTGGTTTTTGGATCATTTGGAAAGCCATTTTTCAGTATTACCCTGGGGGAATTGGAATGCCAATTTGCTAGTGAAAAATCCTACCTTGGCCAGAATATTAAACAAGTTTGAAGAAGTATTTGGAGGTTCATAAATCATCCTTGAAAATAATATTCAAGTATTAATATCATTCATATACCTTCCCATAATATTTTGGAACATTTGGGTCAATGTGGAGCCCTAGACATCAAAACTAGTCAAAGGTAGAAATAGGGAAAAAAGTGAAAGATTGGTCACTGTAATAAAATTTCTTAAAAAGGGAAATTACAGTGGTATGAAAGCATGTTCCTTGCACCTTTTAATTAATACCATCCATTTAATAAAAATTTGCAGACATGTATTGGTTTTATAATTGACCCACCAAGTCCACTTTCCTTCCTCCCCCACCGGAAGAAGAAATTACAACCAAAGATATCAAAGCATGCTACCATGGGTATCAAAATTTGATATGGGATATTCATGAAAGGTATTATTTACAATAGAATCATATCAAGTATGTATTTTTTCACAAGAAGTAAAATGATAATTCATTAAGGAATAATCAACAATGCATAAGTATGGAGGAGACCAAGGAGCCACCAAGTTTTGTGGGTGGTGAAACAAAAAAAAAACATTATATTATGAGGATCAAAATTCACTCCCAAGTGACTTTGAAAAATATGAGGAAACATCACATGATAATGGGAAATATTCCCTTGAAACTATAGCATATCATTCTAAGACACATTCTACTCTGGACAAGGACCAAAGTGTTAGCTGGAATATTTCACCTCTTGCAGACAGCAAGGTGTTCCACTGGTCTGAATGGTTCATATCTAGAACAAATAGAGGACAGAGGTTGAAGACTCTCCCTAGATGTTGTATATACCTGTAATGTAATGCTTCGACCATTATCCTATGTACTTCAATAAGCTTCAACACTCAAACATATCGAAACCACCAGAATATAATCTATTGATCTATGTGAGTGACTAAGGAATCTAACAACAATGTAGGTGGGACATAAATCAACTTGAATTAATATATAAATATGAAGAAGTTTACAACCAAGCCTTAGTGTTGACATGCATCTCCATGAAACCAAGCATTCTCATCCCCAAAAGCTCCGACTCTAGCTTTCTATGCTCTCCCAAATGGTATTGGGCCAAGTAATCAATCCAACAGCATAACAATACCTTTAGAGTTCTCCCCTAAACCATGGCTATGAGCGCATATTTATAAAGATTAATGGATAGGGTAGGTTGATATATTGGTGGGTGAGGTGGCCTCTAAGATCCTAGGATGAGGGATCTTGAGCTCAACTAACCCACAACAGTAGGGATAAGTGAGGACACGAGGCTTATCATCTAGAAGCCTCGAGAAACTTCTCTTTTTCCATTTTTACCTAGGGTACTGTGTTTCTCCTTAAATCACAGAGTGGTTCTGGTAAGAAATGCTTATGGACAAAGGGCCATAAGCAGTGGCACCACTTGTGGGAAACAAGGGATAGGCGGTGTGAACAAGGTACCGCTCCTGGACAATAGAGGAAGCGCGGTGCTAGGATTTTTCATGAAAGATTGATAATAGCAATGAATTTCCACTCCAAGAGCTAGGATTCAGGGCAAGTAGGTATGTCAAAGTTCTTATCACATGATGGTGACAGGATTTCGGTATAAGAGGATTCCACCCAAAGCATGAGTCTTAGAGGGATATGATAAACGAGAGATTTGAGAGAACAAGTTGTCATCATAGGATGAAAATGTTATCTCGATTAGAGTATGTTGTCAAGTAGGCATATGTAGTACATCAATATGTTGAATCATAGGCACAGGTAACCAAAGTCATGGCTACAGACCAATACAAGGCATATCCATGAGAGGAATAAACAAGCATGGCTACTAGAATACAATGTAGATCCATGTGATAGAGGACACAAACTTGGACATAGCTACCAGACATATAATGTAGATCTATGTCATACAGATGCAAATTTGAGCATAACCATGACCATACAAATGTGGATCCATGCTAGATATACAAAAATCCATCGCAACCTGGGAAAAAGCAGTGAGCGCTTTAAACAAATACCTAGGGTCTTCGTCTCATCTTCCACAAAGTATGATTCTATCCATCTGATTACAATGATATAAAGTTGAACATGGTAGAAACCACTTGATTACTAGCCAATGATGTGAACCATTAACAAGTCCGAGGGAGATCACCATTAATGTCAATGATTCCCAAGGTACTCTAGTACAATCTACTGAGTGCAAATAGACATTCAGATGATGAACACCCAATTGATTTTGTCGATCAAAGGTCAATGATGTGAACCTATGTCGAAAGTGAGAGAATCTGTCAATAAGGCATACAAATCTCAAGGTACTAAATATTGTTTCTGAGACTATTTCCCGGATGATGAGCTGATGTCAATGGGAATAGTCTCGTCAAAGGAGGGCCATGATGAGTCCCATATCGATGACATGAAACTAAGAACATAGTTCTGGAATGATGTGAATGTAGTAACCATATGACTGACTCAAAGATAATGACATAAATACTGTGTATACTGTAGAGGAAAACTTCTTCAAATCCCCTTTGAACATTGGGCGACATGATAAAATGACTTGGCATCATGACTAGACGGGAGAGACACAGAATGCGATAGTGGAAAATGAATTCTTTTGAAAGACTGAAAGGAGTGACATGACTCATGAAAGTGGATCATCATGGAGATCAGTTGAATACCCAATTGACTGACATGATGTGCAGACAAGTGCCATGTTCAAAGGTAACGACAAACAACTGCCATTATTTGCAAAAATTATTCCCTTCCCATTTCCCCCATCATGGTTGATGAGTGCCTCTTTTCAGTTTTATGAGTTCAAAGAGGGTAACAAACACTCGATATAGCTTGTTAGAAGATAAGTCCAGACTCATATGTTTTATGAACCTAAGAGAGGAGGGGTTTGTTCCCAAAACGGGTCTCTCAATGTTCAATTTAATGAGTCCACTGAAAGAAAAATTGGTATCGTTCATATTTAGAGAGTCTGAATGAATACCGAAGAAGACTCCAAAGGGGTCCTTTTTCATATGATTTAGTCTCTAAGGCATGAAAAATTGTAAAACCATACCTTAGAGAAATCTTCCAGTCATGATTGGCTAGAGTGTTCCTTTTTTCGTAAATACTCCTATCTGAACCGAAAAAGAGATAACCTACCATTGGATGGATGACTCTTCAAGTACTTTAACGAGCGTGAAGAAGAAAAGATCGCTTGACGATCTTTTCATATTTAGGGAGCCTGAAAAGGGTTTAAAGAGAACTCCATGAGGTTTCTTTAAACAATGTCATATTCTACGAGCCTGGAAAGAATTGGAAATGGACTCGATGACTTTTTCGTTTTAAGGAGCCTGAAAAAGAGGTGAAAAGAGGACTCCATGACACTTATTTACACAATGTCAATTTTTACGAGCCTCGAAAGAAACTTGAAATGGACTTGGACCTTTGATACTAGATTTTAACGAGTGTGAGAAAGTGTCAAAATAAACACTCATTGACCTTTTCCATTTTATGAAAGTGCAAAAAATACATAAACAAACTTTCCAAAGATTCTTACTATAGTTCTCTTACCCTGCAATAGACTCAAAAACAAGTGTTAACTACATTTATAACTAGCATTAGGGGATTACGACAGATAAACTTTGACTAAAATATAATTTTATATAAAAAATATAGTATGTCAGACCCAAAAATGCCTATATAAGTCATGTAAATAGTAAAAAATCAAATCATTTCACTATTTACCTATAGCAGAGAGTACTTGGAGCATTTTCTTAGCCAGATCTTCAGCAGCTAATACCAGGAGTTTCCATCATCCACTTTCAGCATCGTCAGTTGTAGGTAACAACTAAGATCCTTCTCTTTCATTTCATATCATTTATTTTGAGATTTGGTAGGGTTCTGGGCTCATATGGAAAGCCCTAAAACCTTAAAAGAGCGCATCATGCCTACCCCTTGCAAGAGACATGGTACCACCCGAGAACCATGCAAATAACACAGTGGACAGGTAGTGCCACCGCTTGTCTCCAACAGTGCACAAGCAGTGCTGGCTGTGGAGAAATTAAACTAATAGTATAAGAAAAATAAATTCATTCCTTTGATTTTTAATGATTTAAGGATGATTCTAATGCATATCATTATTGTTTTCGGCAAGTCTAGGTGACTCAAAACATGGTGATATGGAAAGAAAGAATGCATGACAATTGGGATGATGTTGCTGAAAGAAAAGCGGGTTGTATTGCCGCATTACGAGACCGTGGGCTCCTGAATTTCTTCTGGACCCTAAGCATGGTGTCACATGAGCAGTTAATGGAACACATACTGCAGATGCGGAATCCAGAGTAGTAGTATTTCGAGGTGGGGGCCCATATCCTTACGGTGGAAGTAGAGGACATCTACTTCTTGATAGGTCTCTTAAGACGGGGTGCCCTCATCTCACTGATAGGATCCCATGGAGGGGATATTACCATGGGAGAGCTTATAGATCGTCATTGTTCACCAGGGACATGTACATTGAGGAAGAAGATCCCCATCAAGGTAGTGACAGATAGGGCCCTACGGACCGTCCTATTTACCATGCAGAGGGTGGCCAGGAGTCAGGGTGTGCACCAGGCTTCCAGGGCACACATGTTGTATGCCATAGAGGCCATGGTACCCATGGTTTTTAACTAGGCAAAAGCTATGCTTCCAATCTTCAAGGATCAGCTGACTAAGTGTCAACAGGAAGAGCTAAAGTAGTTTGGATTTGGTTCCATTTTAGCTTGCTTCTTCTTTGAGTGGGTTCCACAGGTGAAACCTCAGGTGGTATTCCAGATTCTGAGAGCACGGGATGCCCGTATATTGAGGTGGGTCTAGGTCATGGCTCGCATAGGAGAGGATGGGGGAAGGGTGAAGTTCAGTGATCCATTCTTTAGATGGCTATGAGATCAGATCCTCATGGTTGAGGATTATGCTTATGTAGGCATGAAATTCACCAGAGATCCTAACCTACCACTCCCAGCTAGAGGACAGTGGGGTGACATCAGTGAGAAGCAAGAAAACCCCAAAATGGATGAAAATGTTTTTATGTTTTTTAATGTTTTTTTATTTTTTATGTTAAGTGATGAGACCCGTATATTTTCATGTATATGTGGGAGCAGTGTGACCTAGAGGAGCATCTCCATTGGATAGGTGAGTTGGAGCCCACTTTGTACCATGGAGTGATGACACCACTAGGGAGCTGGAGGAAAACCTGGAGAGGTTGACCTTGGATATCCCATATGCTGACATAGATTACCTCTCGATGAGATATCAGAGATCCACAGTGGGAGTACCGGGTTGATTCAGTAGGCTGCTACGTAGAGGAGCTCAAGCAGTGATGTGCTATCATGAGCACCACTAGTGTATGAGATATGTACTGAAAGCTGACAGCTTCAGGATTTTGTATGATGATTTTTCCTGAAAGCCTACGTGCTTCAGATGAGGTCTTGGGACCTATTTTTGTAAACTTTTTTGTATATATATATATATACATACTTTTACATGGTGTTTATATGTTTCAAATGGAAAATGCATTTCCTATGAGTTTTATGTGTCTTTGAATGTTTATTTACAATGTAACATGTTTGAATTGATGTCATGAATGGGAAATATGCAAATATAAGATGTAATTAGCTAATGAGTCAGCCACTACCTTATGTTCCCTAGTGATATGCCTATAGGTGATGGTTTGAAATGATCTTTCTAGCAAATGTACTCTCTGGAAGAGGCAGAGGAGAACCGAGTTCCTAATGGTGTAGACATGGTTTAAATGGAAAACCATGAGCTATGAGTCCATCAAGACTACTAGATCATGAACATCCTGGGAGGTAGCTTCATTTAGAAGACCAATGGTTGCTTCATACTTGGCAATGTTATTAGTAGTGGGACCTATACAAACCGCTCCTGAACAGACCAAATCTTTAGCTGGGGAATAGACGACCCAAGCAGCTGAGGCGAGATTCAAGGTGTGGCATCAAGCACCATTAGCAAAGCCATAGAAAGCCATCTGCATGACCAAAACATGGTATAAACAGATCCAGACACTAAACCCAAAACCATCTTGAAAACACTAAAAGCACACTAAAATTCAATCAATATACATATATACAAGATACTATCCAAGAAAACCTAGGTATAGTACCTCTTCAGGTACAACCCATTATAAGGTTTCCCCAAAGGGATTCCATCATAATCAACAAGCTCGTAAGCTCCTTTCTCTAACACCTTAGAAATAACGAAAGGTTCGTACTACATGGACTCAAACTTACCCTTCCCTAGTTTCTCATATCTCTGGTCATAAGTCAATACTAGGTCACCCTCGTTAAAGACACAAGGCTGGATGGATTTATCATACTATGCTTTGATGTGTTTCTTATGTGCCTCATTAGCCAAGGAAGCATCTCTCCGAGTCTTGTCAAGGTTACTCAAGTACAAAAATATTTCTTCCTCTATGGAAGTGTCTGGGAGAAGTTCGATGACAAGTTGTAAGGATGGAATCTGACATTGGATCGGCAAGACAGCTTTGAGTCCATAGACAAGCTATAATTGCATGAAACCAATAACTATTTTCATAGAAGTTCGATAAGACCAAAGAGTGGAGAAAAGGACATGGTTCCAGTTGGATTTATGCTCTCCAACCATCTGACGAAGCATAGTTTTCAAAAAATTGTTAATGGCCTCTACCTGACCATTAGCTTCTGGATAATACGGCATAGAGTTTTCATGGTGAAAACATAGCTTGGCACTCAGTTCCTCCATCATTTGATTACGAAAATGAGATCTGTGATTAGTGACGATGGACTGTGGAACTCCAAATCTAGCTATGATATGATTGTACAAGAAGAGAGTGGTAGTGTTACCATCTTCTGCATATGTAGGCATGGCCTTTGCCCATTTTGTGAGATAATAAATGACTACAATGATGTAGCCATGCCCCTCGGCTAAGGTAGGCTTACAATGCATGAAGTCAATCCCCCATTTGGTGAATGGGCCAATGACAATGATGGGGTGTAGCAGAGCAGGATGGGTGCGCTTTTTAGGATAAAAATGTTGACAAGGTGGGAATTTCTTAACAGCCTCATGATAGTATTTGAAGACAAAAGGCTAGAAAGAGCCAGCACAAAGGATTTTTTGGGCTCTAGCCATCCCAGATAAATGACCGCCACATAATCCAGAGTGGCAATCATTCAACACATGTTCAGCCTCCTCATGGGTGAGGCATCTCCGGAGAATAGAGTCGATCCCACATCTATACAAGGTATCATTCAAGATAAGATAGTATTTTGTGTGGTGATGGATATGGAAGCGATCATCGCGAGATAAATGCGGCTGAAATTGTTTTGTTTGGAGATAAATCAGTAAATCTCCAAACCAAGGATCATTAGCGCTAATCAACAAATATCCATACCAAGGATCAGTAGTGCTAATCAAGAATAGGAATTCATCCGAAAATGAATCATTGGGCTCAGATTTCATTGTAGCGCAGGTAAGATCACACATAAGCTCTGCAAAGACCAATGATTTATTTGATGTGGCCTTAGAAAACTCTAGATCAAACTTTTGAAGGATAATGATCCAACGGGAGTACTTGCCCCTAAGTACCTGATGAGTCAGGATGTAATACATCGGGTTTTGATCTGCCAATACGGTGGTAGTGTGGAGTAGAATGTAGCGATGAAATTTTTTTACAGCAATGACCATGTCCAAAGCTAACTTTTCCAGACATGAATAATAGATTTTGGAATCCATAATATTCTTACTGGCGTAATAAATCACATGCTCCTGACCGTGGATATTTTCCTGCACTAAAACCATGATGATGGTAGTTGCGGAGGCAGCAATATACAAGAGAAAGTCCTTTGAATAATCTGGGGGGTGTATCACAGGTGAATGAGTCAGAGCGTACTTAAGATTATCAAAGGTGCGTTGGGCATGGTCATCCCAGAAGAATGCAGTGTTCTTCTTGAGGAGACACGTATAACTGTGTGTTTTCTCTGCAAAATTGCACACGAAAAAGCGGAGAAATTTTTCCTTCCCCTGCAAACTTTGGAGTTCAAGGAGATTAGTTGGGGTTGGTAGATATAAAATAGAGGAAATCTTCAAAGGATCGATCTGGATGTCATCTTTGGATACCACAAAGCCTATCAGACGTCTCGTCTCTATGCAAAAAACACATTTATGTGGATTGAGCCGTATAGTATAATGATGACATCTCAGGAATATGTCTCTAAGATGACTAGGGTGGTCCTCCCATCAATGTGAATGAGCAGGGATGTCGTCAAGGTACGGTTCAACAATATGTTTAATATCATGAAACACATAGGACATCCCAAGCTGCAACATGGCTCCGACATTTTTCAAGATAAAAGGTAACTTCTTATAGGAAAAGGTTCCCCATGGGAAAATGAATGTCGTCTTATGCTTATTAGAGGGCAATATCTCAATCTGATTATAGCCAGAAAAGCCATCCATAAATGAAAAGATGACACTTCCAGCACAGCTGTCGATAATTTGATCAATGTGCAAAGTAGGAAAGTTGTCCTTGGGAAAATATTTGTTCAATTCCCTAAATTCGATGCAGACTCTAATGGTTCCCTGCTTTTTATTGACAGGGACAACATTCGATACCCATTCCGTCAAGGGTACAAGATAAATAAACCTAGCTTTGAGAAGTTTCTCAATTTCAGCTTTAATAGCTACGGCCTTTCGAGGATGCATTAGAGGAAATTTCAACTCAAAATGGGCCTCCTAAAAAAACTTAATAAAATAATAGTTAAAATAATAAAATAATATTTATTAATTTTGGAGGAAGAAAAGAAAAAAACTACTTTTTTGTTTGTATTTTCGACATATCTCCCCATGTTTTTACTCAAATTTTGATTGGGAGAGTTCGTTGGATGCGGAATTAAATTCCGCATCCAACGAGTACCCACTCGGCATACTTTTTATGGACCCCACTACCCCAAAAACAAGAAATACCTGAAAAAACGTGATGATGATGTCATCGTCACATTTTTCAGGTATTTCTTATTTTTGGGGTAGCAGGGTCCATCAAAAGTATGCCTAGTGGGTGCTCGTTGGATGCGGAATTTAATTCTGCATCCAATGAGCTCTCCCAGTCGAAATTTGAGTAAACACATGAGGAGATATGTCGAAAATAAAAACAAAAAAGTAGTTTTTTTTATGATGCTATCCCCAAATTTATATTAAAAAGGTGTTTAAGACCTATACGGTATTTCAAATTTAAAGCAATTTCATTGGATAACACATGATGACATGTAATTTGAGTTAAAGTTAAAAGGCCCATTTTGAGTTGAAATTTCCTCTAATGGACTTGCCTAAGTTTCTTCCTGACAGGTTTAGTTGTGGGATAGGTTTTAATCTCATGGACCACAATGGATGGGTCAATCCATGGCATCTCTTTATAGTACCAGGAAAAAATATCATGGAATTGCTTAAAAAGTTCCTTATATGCTTCAGACTCATATGCCGAGCAGTTCTTCCCAACATGAACATGCTCGATAAAATGAGGCTTAGCTGATATGTCAATTGGGTTCGTCTAAGTAATGTTGCAAAGTTTTCCTTCAAAATTTGTATCTTGCAACAATATAGGACTTTGGGGAAAGTTGACAATATTAGTAGGAAACAAGGATGCAAAATCCTGGCTAACCGAACTGGTGTTGGGGAGGAACATGGATCTATGATGGTGATCCTCCCAAATGAGCTCATCCGTATTCATGATCTCCATAATGGACTCATTGGAAGGAAAACTATCAGAGAGATCATATAGAATAGGAAGAGAAGGTTCTAACTGGTACAGTAAATGGCAAGGATCTGAAGCCACTAGATGAAGTTCATCAGTGTGATCATCGGAAAAGGTTTGAATAGTGTCATACATAGCTTCGTGTGGATTCGACGAGGTGGACTCAACAACATTTTTTCCCTTAGGCTCATAATCAAATGAGGTGATCATGTGGACTATCATGGTATCCATGCTAGGAGGAGTGGATGGAAAAATACCCATAAGGGATGAATACTTCAACATGCCTACCCCAATCGACTGGTAAGGAGGAGGGGACTAGCCTAACATGGGGATGTTATTAGTCATGGAGGTAGTAAAATCTAGTGTACAAAAATCAAGATGATCAATAGTAACAATTCTCCCTAGATGTAGGAATTGGACTGTTCAAAATACTGTTGAAGCAACAACAGTCATGGCATAGAACCAATTCCTTCCTAGAAGGAGGTTGTAATCTAAAGGGGCATCTACAACTTCTACTTGGATGGACACGGTTTTTCCCCCTAGCTCGACTGTTATGGCTGATATGAGACCATGGGGTAGGAAACCTCATCCTTCAAAGGATTTAAGGGTCGTAGCTGATGTGACAAGCTCGAGAGATCCTAGATCCTTCCAACAAGTCAGAGACAAAACTGAGGTCAAAGCTCCTTCATCCGGTACCATTCGAAAGACTTTCTTTCCCACTACTTTCGTAATGATCTGAAAAGAAAGTTTATGTGGTAATAGAGGCTTCTAGTTCTCAACATCAAAATGAATCGAGTTAGTTTTATCTGGGTCTAAAGCTCCTAATGCTATCAACAAGTTCTTGCACTATGTAGGGAAACTTTGGAGTACCTCTAAGGTAGACATTGCACAAGGTACCTGAGTGAGATATTCAACCACATTATCAAATTGAGTAGCTCAGGCACTTGGATTAAAGACATCCATTCAAAGAGTAGTCTTAGGTGAGTGAAAAATCATGTCGATAGTAGGCTTCTTGATAGATAAGGGGATAGTAGACGAGGATTCAAGAGAACTAGCAGAGGGAGCTTTCCCTGAAGAAGAAAGATCTTCTTTATTTTCTGTGGGTTTGTCATAATTCTAACTTCGAGTTTTCATATTGATGGTATTTGAGGATAGCATACGAATTTAATTTGTTGAACTGGAGTTACCCTGATTAGACATGTTGTCTATCGGTTGTTGTTGAGAGGGAAAAGGATCTGTAATTACTGCAGGTGCGGGATTAGACTTCAGAAACTGGGAGATTTGGTCCCGACAAGGACACTCCTTTGAAAAATGGTCACCACCACATAGCAAACATGGATATTTTTTCATCCTTTTCCCTTTTTCATTATCATTTTTGGTTGGTCATGGAGTCTCTTGTTGGTTTCCAGGTTTTTTATTTCTATTTTTACCTTTCTTCTTATTATTACCCGAGGTTTGAGTACTTTGAATAGAGTTGACCTCCGTGGAAACCTTAGGAGTCAAAGGAGTAGCGGTGACAGTTTGGTTTTGCTTGGCAGGTTTCCTTGCTAACAGGGACTGGATTGAACCAACAATCCCATCAACAGGTACTTCTGCTGGTAGCTTGGTAGGATCCGTGATGGGGAGAGGATATTGAGGAATCGGGTCATAAAGAGTTCTAGACTGGAAATAGACCAAGTCTAGGTACTGAGCTTGATTAATAGCCTGCTCTTCAATAACAACACCACCCATAGATACATCTCAGGAAATAGGAGGCAACAAGGATTTGGTGAACCAATCAGCTAGTAACTGATCCAGAATAGGGGCCTTAATAATCCTTCTCCACCTTCTCCACTCATGAATATGATCGAAAATGTGGGTGGATGTGTTCTATCGCAGAGAGGTTAAAATATCAGTGCTCATTTCATAGTGAATAGGGAGCTGAAAGTGTGTAAGAAACATAGTTGCCAACGAGCCAAAATCCACAAATGAATGTTGTGGGAGTTCAATGTACCACTTCGCGGCCGTACTGGTCAAAGTTCGTTGAAAGAGTCGTAATCAAATGGAGTCATCCAGGAGGAAATTTGAAGAACACCACAAATGGAATGCCATAACATGGTTATTCGGATCATCTCCCTGTTTCCCATCAAATTTTGGGATATCCAATGGTAACTTTACTGGAATGGGAGGCCACGAGGGATTGTGTCGAATGGGGTCATTAATAAACTTGGACAAATCAGGCAAGTCCAAAGTTGCTAGGAAAGGTAACTGTTGGTTAGGTTGCACATACTAGTAATATTGATATGGAATATAATTACCAGTAGGACCATAAGTTGACTAAAAAATAGGTTGTTGTGATGAAGAACTACCAAAAAATTCACCCGCAGGGGGTTGATTTCTGGGATTAGGACCGCTAGGACCACTAGGGCCTTTAGGAGGAGGACCACCAGCGCCATCGGGACCACCAAGACCACCAGGACTACCAAGACCAAAAGGAGGAAGACCACAAAACCCTCCAGAGCCACCAGGAGGTAAAACTCTAGAGCCCTCAAAACCACTAGGTGGAGGGCCACCAGACCCTCCAGATCTATACGGAGGAAAGCCACCAGGCCCCCTAGGACTACTATGACCATTAGGACCATAAGGAGGATAGTTTCCAGATCCTTCAGGACCATTAGGAGGAAATTTTCTAGATCCTTTGGGACCATTAGGTCCCCCAGGGGGAGGACCTCCATAAGGCAATCCTCTGGCACCTCCCGCAGTATGTATAGGTATCCCCCCCATAGCTAGCATGTAAGACTAGTTGGTTTTCCCCCATGGCGTAAAAGTGTTACTAGAGTATATAATTCTAGCATAAGGCATTCCTATAGGATTGGGTAGATGATTACCTACAGGTATTTGATAACCATAACCTCTAAAAGAATGAACAGTTATAGGTTGTGCCCCTAAGGTTTGACCTAAACTGGATGGGGGATTCACCACATGAGTATGGGTGGGAGGGACAAAAACTGTAGATGGTTCTATGTTAGAGATGGTTCCAGTTTCCCTTTTCTAAGTTTTTCATGCTTATGATCATAAGTTAGAACCATGTATCCTTCATTAAATACATGAGTTTCAATGGATTTATCGTATTGAGCCTTAATGCATTTTTATGCACCTCATTATCTAAGACATCATCTCTTCCATTCTCATCAAGGTTAGTCAAATACAGGAAATGTTCTTCTTTGATAGAAGTGTCTCGGAGAAGCACAAATGCCATATTGAGTGATGGAATCTCACACTCAATAGGTAGGAAATATTCCAGTCCGTAGACTAAATGAACAACGTAAAACCAGTTGATGTTTTAACCAAATTTCTATAATCCTATAGTGCCAGTTGGATTTATGATCTTCAACAATCCTATGCAGCATAGTCTTCAATATTTTTTTAATCGCTTCTACTTGGCCATTATCCTATGGATAATAAGGAGTTGAGTTCTCATGAGGAAAAACTAGCTTGTACTCAACTCAACCATCATCTGATTACAGAAATGGGATCAATGATCAGTGAATATTGCATGTGGGACTCCGAACTTAGCTATGACATGATTGAAAAGGAAGAGGGAGACAGTCTTACCATCTGCTACATGTTTAGGCATTGCCTCAACCCATATTTTGAAATAATCGGCGGCTAGGATGATGTAACCATGCCCCTCGGTTGAGGTAGGATTACAATGTATGAAATATATCCCCCATTTGGAAAAAGGGACAATAGAAATTACGGGGTGTAACGGAGCAGGGTGGGTGCACATTTTTCGATAGAAAAGCTGACAGGGTGGGTATTTTTTAACCGCTTGATGACAATATTTAAATATTGAGGTAGAAAAATACCCAGTGCGAAGGATTTTCTGAGCTAAATTCATTCCAGAAATATGACCACCACATGCTCCAGAGTGGTAGTCATTCATGACTTGTTCAGCCTCATCATGAGTAAGACATCGTCAAAGAATAGAGTCAATACCATGCCGGTATAATGTGTCATTTAGAATGATGTAATATTTATCATGGTGACATATGCATCGGTGATCATGAGATGATATATCAGGATGACCGTATCCAAAGCTAGCTTCTGCACATGTGAGTAGTACGTTTTAGAGTAAAAAAGACTCCTACTTAAATAGTAAATCACATGGTCTTCACCATTCAGATATTCCTGCACTAGAACCATACCAATGGTAGTAGTGGAGGTAACAACATAAAGCAGAAAGTATTTTGAATAATTTGGAGGGTGCAGCATTGGTGAGTGTGTCAGAGCATGTTTCAAATTATCAAATGAATGTTGGGCTTGGTCATCCCAAAGAAATGGAGTGTCCTTTTTCAAAAGACACATATAGCCATATGTATTTTTCAGCAAATTCGTATACAAAACGATGAAGAAATTTTTCCTTCCCTTGCAAACTTTGGAGTTGAGTAATGTTGGTTAGGGTGGGTAAGGCCAATATAGCATCTATCTTCAAAGGATCTATTCAGATACCACCTTTGGAAACCATGAATCCAGGAAGACGTCCAGTCTCAATACAAAAAATGCACTCATGTGGATTAAGTCAAATGTTATAATGATGACATCGAAGGAAAATGTCCCTAAGATTCCCTAGATGATCCTCTCTCTGCTATGAATGAGAAGCAAGGTCATCCAAATATAGTTACAGAATGTGTTTAATATTGTGAAAAGTGTAGGACATGGTGCACTGAAATGTAGCTCTGGTCTTTTTTAAACCAAAGGGTAAATTCCATTAAGCAAAGGTTCCATACGGACAAATGAATGTTGTTTTATGCTGGTTGACAGATAATATTTGTATTTGATTATAGCCATAAAAAACATCCATAAATGAGAATATGACACTCCCATCACATTTATCAATGATTTGATCGATATGAGGACTGGGAAAGTTGTCCTTAGGACAAGCCTTATTCAAATCTCAGAAATTGATACAAACCCTAATAGTTCCCTACTTCTTAGCTACATGGACAATATTAGATACCCATTTATTTAGTGGTACGTGATAAATAAAACCAACTTTCAAAAGTTTTTCAATCTCAACTTTTATTGTTAGAAATTTCCTTGGATGGACTTGATGAAATTTTTGCCGAATTGTTCTTGTCGTGGGGTAAGTCTTGATATCATGTACAATGATGGATGGATCAATCCCAGACATTTATTCATACGTGAAAATAAAGAGATCTCATAATTCTTTTAACAAAGCTCTATATTTTTCAGTTTCTTTCGTTGAATAATTATAGCCTACATGAACATGTTCAATGCTTCCAGGATTTACCAATATTCCAATAGAAGTCGTCTAAGTGATATTACACAAATTTCCTTTGGAATCAGTGTCTTGTAACAACACAGGTGTTTGAGTATTTTTGACAATATCATAGCTAATGAGAGAAACAAAATCGGAGTCTACTGAATCGGCATGGGGAAGGGAAGAAGGTATATGGCGATGGTGTTCTCATATAGGTTCATCTGCACTCATGACCTCCATAATAGACTCATCTGATGGAAAAGTGTGTGAGAGATAGTGTAGAGTGGCGAGAGGGGAATCTAGCCAATAGGGTAGATGATAAGGATCCGATGCTACTAGATGATGATCATCATAGTAGACATAAGAAGAAGGTTGTATAGCAGTAGAGTTTTTCATGAGGACCTCGAGGAGGTGTCTCAACAAGTTCTTTACCTTTTGGAATGTGCCTGGTTGTTTATATCATATTCACTATTTCTACTTTTGTACTAGGAGGGGTCAAAGGAAAAAAAACCATAAGATATGAATCCTTCAACAACCCGACTCCGATTAATTCATAAGGAGGAGGGTATTTCCCTACCATAGAAATATTCTTCATGCTAGAGAAATTAACATCAGGTGAACATAAATCAATTTGATCTATGGTTACAATATTCCCTAAGTGAGGGAATTGGAGAGTGCAGAAAAATGACAAAGCAACTCCTATCATAGCGTAAAACTAGTTTCTCCCCAATAGCATATTGTAATCTAGCAGAGAATTAACCACTTCCACTTGAATAAAAAAATTATCTCCCCCAATCTTGATGGATAGTGCCTGTAACAGGCCATGAGGTTGGAAACCTCATCCAACGAAATCCTTCAAAGTGGTAGGTGACTTAGTAATTTCGGGAGAACCTATGGCTATCCAAGAAGACATAGAAAAAAATGAGGTAGAAGCTCCTGCATCCAATATAGTATGATGGACCTTTCTCCCAACCACCCTGGTCATGATTTGAAGCACAAGCTAGTGGGATAGCCTAGACTTGTAATTCTCCACATTAAAATGAATAGTAGTAGTATTGTCAGGATCTAAGGATGCTAAAGCTGTCAACAAATTTTTATGCTGTGTAGGGAAACTTTGGAGTACTTCCAGTGTAGACATAGCACAAGGTGCTTGAACCAAATCCTCAACAACATTGTAGAATTGAGTGACTTGAGCACTTGTATTAAATACATATTTCCATATGGTACTCTTAGGTGGCCACAAAATCAAGTTGAGGTTAGGTTTCTCAATCTTAAGAGGGCCATTAGATGGAGGTGGAGGAAAAGAATGTGTAGAAGGAACTTTCTTGAAAGAAGTACCTTCATCCTTTTTCTCTATTGGTTTGTCATTTGTCTGACTACATGCATTCAAATTAACAGTTCCAGTGGAAATCATTCAGATCTCTTTAGTAGAGTTGGGGGTTCCTTGTCAAGACATGTGGTCAATCAACTAATGTTGAGATGGAAAAGGATATGTAAGTACTATCGGTGTAGGGTTACTTCTTAGAAACTTATTTATTTATTCACTATGAGGGCACTGCTTCATGAAGTGGTCACCCCCACACAATAGGAAAGGGTCCTTAGCTTTCTTTTTTTCTTTGTTTTCATTCTCTGAGGTTGCGGTATTAGGGTTTTCCTATTGGTTTCTCGACTTTTTACCTTTTTCTTTTCCTTTCATTTTATTACCGGGTGTTTGTGTAGTTTAAATAGCATTAACCTCGGTAGAAACTATAGAAAGAGTAGCGGTGGAAGTACTTTGGTTCTTAGTAGGCTTCGCTATAGATGGGGGTTGGATTGAACCTACAACACCATCAACAAGAGTCTCTGTAGGTGTCTTGGTAGGGTCGGTGCTAGGGCAAGGAGCATGAGGGATCAGATCATATAAAGTTATAAACTAAGAATAAACTAAGTCCAGATACTGAGCCCAACTAATATCCTTCTCTTTAGTGACAACACCACGCATAGCCACATCACGGGAAATGGGAGGCAATAGGGATTTAGTAAGCCAATCGACTAACAATTTTTTGGGATAGGAGCTTTAATGAATCTTTGCTGCCTCCTCCACATGAATATGATCTAATATATGGGTGGAAGTATTGTGACGAATGGATTTTAAAATATCAGTGCCAGTTTCGTAATGGATAGTAAGTGGACAATGGGTAAGGAAAACTGTAGCCAACCAGTTCAAATCCAGAAATGAATATTGTGGAAGCTCAATGTGTTGAAATATTGTAACTTTGAAGAATATTCTATATGTATCTTTTGTGGTCCCCAGTGGTCCTATCGGGAGAACCACTTGTATTATCATGTACCCCGATGCTTCTAATCGGAAGAACTAATAAAAGTCATGAGGTTGTCCCCTTTAATTGTAAAGGTGGATTATCACCCCAGTGTGGTTACTTGAGCCTACATGTGTAACTTGAGCCTACATGATTAACTTGAGCCTACATGTCGGATGAGTTAATTGAAGTGAACAGATGAATATAAATATAGGTATAGCTCTCCTCATTTGAGCACACATTCTCACTTGTGTAGCGCATTAGTGGAGAAGAGAAGTAGCTGGAGAAGGAGGAGGATCAGGCTTTGAGCTCCTTGCTGGTTTTATCTTTTATCCTTTTGGGGCATCTATATTGAGGAATATTTTGTTGGGTTTTTCCCTTTAGGGTTTTCTCAGGATAAATCTTTGTGTTCCTTTTGTATTGTTGTGATTGTCTATCTTTCAGTGATCCTGTTTATATGCTTTTGTTATGAAAATGAAATGAAGTACTGATGTCTTAGCTAAGCATATGAAAAGTTAACATGGTATCAGAGCCACCCTGAAAAGAAGACATTGTGCAGATACAGAATCTATGGCTTCTTACTTTTTGGTTCTCTCTCCACAATCGATCAACAAAAGAAAGCTAGGATGACTCTCTATTGAAGGGCACATCTTTCTGTCGAAGCGGAATTCAATTCCGAGCATTTTCAGTTTTCGGTGTGGGAAATTAGGGCTTCTTGCAAAAGAAGAATTTTTGAGTGAGCCCGACATAATATTTCTCTCCTCATAAAAATCGAATTTTAGAGACCTGGATTAATATTTTTGGTTGGGTGAAACTCCGGGAAAGTCAAACCCTAGTTTGACCCGGAGCTAGAAAAACCCTAAATACTAAAACTGCTAAGTTTTGGTATGTTCGCTATATCCACATATTGTAGAAGGATCTAGAGCTGAAACTTGTAGAGACCAAATATATAATCTAGATGAACATTGTGTCCAAAATGTAGCCTCCGTTTCACTATATTCTAGGAGATATGATCCCTCCAAGTTAGGTTTCCAGTCTCTTCCAGAATTCATCCCTAAATAGGACACCTAGGGAAAATTGCTATAGATTGGGATACAGAGGTCCAAATAGAATTATTGAAAGATGTTCCAGAAATAACACAGACTTTAATTTCTTTGGTCCAAATTTCAGAACCTGAATATGAACCAGTGACACGTGGCATGCCGTACAACTTCACTGTTCTGAATAGTCCTATAATAGGTCACCTTGGGAAAATGATCATGAATACCAATTAGTGAAACCAATTCTGATGAAATATATGGTTTTAGATCAGGGACATGCATGGTTACCTCATTGAAAAATTGTAGACACAAAGGAGAAGTAACTTCATAGATATCACAGAAGCAGTAACAGGCATTTCTGCAGAAGAAATTGGAAAACTAGGGCTTCCTGTTCTGGAAGCTTCCCTCCACTGTTTTTAGAAAAGGAGTACATTGGACAGCTCCATTTGAAGAGATATATATTTCTATCCAATCATATCTAAAATATTCCAAGTTTTTAAAATTAGGGTTTCTCTGACAAACCCTAGATCAACCAGCTCCAGAAGTAGGACGGACACCTCAAATCGGTAAGATCTAATCTTTTGCTATTTTCATTTGAGGTTCTCATTTCAAAGTGATCTATCACATCAGCTTGATGATAAGCTTGGTGAAGTTGAAAACTTTCAATCATGAAAGTATTTGATCCCTCTGAAGAAAATGAATTGGACACCTACATGATTAGAGAGGTTCTAGTTCTAGAGGGAGACGAGCCTCAAAGACTTACACAAGAAGAACTTGATCAAGGCCAAGAAGATCACTGTTGATTCAATCACGGATCAACTTGTACCACAAGTGTCTTCCCTAAAGACATTGAATATGTTTGATTCCTTGATCAAGATATTTGAATATAAGAACATAATTCAGAAGATGGATTTGAGAAAACAGTTGAAGAATGTGAAGATCCAGAATGCATAACATCTTGAAGCGGTAGAAGAAGAAGCAAAGAATGCAGAAGTGGTGATAGCCACCTTGAATGGCCTCCCATGATCATGGGATTCATTCATGTGAGGAATGTGTGCCAGAAGGAAGTGATTACTTTCAGTTGACTTTAGGAAGAAGAAGAAGCTCATCTCATAAGAAGAGAAGAAGAAAGATGGGAGCAAATTGAAGATCAAGCTCTCACCATTCAAAGAAGATCCCTCAAGCGATGAGGAATATGAAGAAAACAATTCTTGACGAACCTCTTTTCCATCTTATCATTTGGATAAGAAATGATGATTTCATGAATGAAGAAGATGATGAAGGAGAATGATCAAGAAGGAGTCTACCCACAAAACAAACAAAAGATAAGTATTCAATTGTCATTTAATGATATTGTTTTGTTATGCATATTCAGTTGATGTGTTATGCATGATAGATTGTTTGCAGTAATGACTGTATACTACTAATATGCATAAGTAGCTCATGGTTCTATACATCTCTCCATTGCTACTTATCTAGAATGGAACCTCTTTACATGACATATTGGATTAATGCACAATCTCAATAATGTCATCTAGAAAGTTTCCATGAGATATGGATGAATGTTGTATTGGCTAAACAGTTGCATGATGCATAAGAATTTGTTGTTATGCATATGTTTTATGAAATACTTCTAACCATGAAATTGGTGCATTTGAATTGTAGGAAAGGTCCTGAACATCCTCTTACAAGAAAACAAGGATGAGACTTGTTTTGAAGAACAAGTGATGACAATTCAATAAACATGAATCTGAAGCTCCCAGGGTCAAAGACACCATGACGAAAGAAAGAGCTTCAGAGAGCGGTAGATCCACCTCGAAGGATGAATACCACCAAGGGTATAAGAGATAACTCAATATGAAGAAAAGAATGCTATGATCAAAGAATAACAGTTGATCATGGGGAATGATGTATACGATATGATTTCGAGACATAAAGAGAAGTACATAGTATCTTCCATATGGATCTACAAGAACAAGTGTACAAAGCAAAGGTTCATAATTTTCCTCAGAAAGAATAGAATATGACATGACATACTCTATTGACAAGTATATATCAAGCATACAGCCACCTATATAGAATGAAGAGGGAAGATGATACTCCACTTCAAGGGGAGTGACTACAGAAGATATCTAAGTTCGACATGGTACGACATGATGGATAGCTTCCTACTGGATCGAGACTTTACCAAGAGTAAAGAGGGTTCCAACCTTCAAGGTTGAATGCAGAAGACTAGGATATGTTGATGAACTGACAAGATGAACTCATGGAAGATGTTATGATGTTTGGGATATAGTTCCCAAACTAGAAGGAAAGAGTATAGTATCCTCCAAATGGATATGCAAAATAAAGCATGCAGCAAGATTTGTGGCCAAAGGTTTCTCTCAGAAAGAGGGAATTGATTTGAAGAGACATTTGCCCTAGTAGCATGGTATACTTCAATTAGAGCTACCATGGAACTTGCATCCATGATGAAGTGGGACTTACACTAGATGGATGTGAAAACAGCTTTTCTAAATGGTGTGATCAAAGAAGAAGTATACATAGAACAACCACAAGGATTTGAAGTTGAATATAGACATACTCACGTATCCAAGTTGAAGAAGGCATTATATGGTCTTAAACAAGCTCCTCGAGCTTGGTATGAAAGAATAGTTGGTTTCTTGTCGAGAATGGGATTTACCAAAAGGAAAGTTGATCCTAAAATTTATCACAAGTTTGTAGAAGATGAACTTGTCATCCTGTTATTATATGTGGATGACTTATCCTTGATAGGAAATGAGAAACAGGTCATGGAAAGAAAGAAGAAACTAGCAAAATAATTTGAGATAAAAGATCTTGGGTTAATGCATTATTTCCTAGGTTTGGAAGTATGGAAAAGTTTAGAAGAAATCTTTCTCAACCAGGGAAAGTATGCAGTAGAGATATTGAAGAGATTCAATATGTTGGAATACAAAGTCATGGCCACATCCATGGACTCCAACCTGAAGCTGTTAGCTGATGACTCATCAGATTTAGTGGATATGACTCATTACATATTGATCATTGGGTCATTGATGTACTTAACAAATACTAGACCAGACATTTTTTTTGCTGTGAACACCTTAAGTCAATATATTGTTCAACCAAGACGGTTTCACCTAGTAACTGCAAAACATGTGATGAGATATATGAAAGGGACTATAGACTTTGGTTTATATTATGATGGTAGCCATGAGTATAGATTGTATGGCTACACAGATGTAGATTGGGCTGGAAGTATCTTAGACAGGAAAAGCACATTAGGTAGATGCTTTTGTTTGGGGTATGCTATGAGTTCATGGTTTAGGAGGTAATGGTCCAGTGTTTCTCATAGCATGGTTGAAGCAAAATACATAGCAGATTGCTCTGCTAAGTTGTAAAGCCATATGGCTTTGGAAGCTAATATCAGGTTGCTTTGAACTAAATATGGATACTACATTGATACTATGTGATAACGAGAGTTGTGATAACAGAGAACCCCGTGTTCCGTTGTAACACATAGAAATCCAGTAATTCTACATTCAAGATAAAGATGCATATCATGGTGACCTGATGATGCTTTCAGTACTCACACACTGGAGATCCAGATGGTGATAGTTCATTATTCACATACTGAAGATGTAGATGAAGATGGTGATGTGTTGACAAAGCCTCTATCTCGGGTAAAGTTCAAACACTTTCGAGACAAGCTTGGTATGGTTCAGAAAGACCTTCCCTGAAAGGGGGAGTAGTGATGTTGCAGTGGGATTGTATCATCCCTAGACACTTGCCCTAAAGTGATCCAGAGACCTCAGTCTTCAAGAATGAAGAGGGATTGTATCATCCTGGGACATATGTCCAGAAGTGATCTGGAGACCTCGGTCTTCAAGAATGAAGTGGGATTGTATCATCCCTGGGAACTTGCCCAAAAGTGATCCGGAGACCTCAGTCATCGAGAATGTGGTGGGATTGTATCATCCTTGAACTTCAGTTCAGAACGGATCTGGTGTAACTTCAGTCATC
Organism: Pseudotsuga menziesii; assembly: GCA_001517045.1. Lineage (NCBI taxonomy): Eukaryota > Viridiplantae > Streptophyta > Pinopsida > Pinales > Pinaceae > Pseudotsuga > Pseudotsuga menziesii. The sequence goes on from LPNX010550090.1 coordinate 2,067,013, forward strand.
GAGAATGTGGTGGGATTGCATCATCCCTGAACTTTGGTTCAAAATGTATCTGGAGGTCTTGGCCCCCGTGAATGTGGTAGAATTGCATCATCCCTGAACTTCAGTTCAAAATGTATATGGAGGTCTCGGCCACCGTGAAAGTGGTGGATTGCATCATCCCTGAACCTCGATTCAAAATGTATCTGGAGGTATCGGTCCCTGTGAAAGTCGTAGGATTGCATCATCCCTAAACTTTGGTTCAAAATCTATCCAGAAGTCTCAACCCTCATGAAAGTGGTGGATTGCATCATCCCTGAACCTCGATTCCAAATGTATCCGGAGATCTAGGTCCCCGTGAATGTGGTAGGATTGTATCATCCTTGAACTTCGGTTCATAATGGATCCGGTGACTTTGGTACTCAAGAACATGTGTTGATCCCATAATTCCTAGAGGAAGGATTGTCTGAGTTCCACATCTGTGTTAATCCCGTAATTCCAAAAGGAAGGATCGTTAGTAACTCCGTAAAGACCTAAATATCATAATTCTGAAAGGAAGGATCATTGAATTGATCCTATAATTCCAATAGGAAGGATTGTCTGAGTTCCATAGACGTGTTGATGCCGTAATTCCAATAGGAAGGATTTTCTGAGTTCCACATCTGTGTTGATCCCGTAATTCCAAAAGGAAGGATCATTAGTAACTCCGTAAAGACCTAAATCCCATAATTCTGAAAGGAAGGATCATTGAATTGATCCCGTAATTCCAATAGGAAGGATTGTTTATGTTCCACAGATGTGTTGATCTCGTAATTACAATAGGAAGGATTGTCTGAGTTCCACAAATGTGTTGATCCTGTAATTCCGAAAGGAAGGATCATTAGTAACTCCGTAAAGACCTAAATCTCGTAATTCTAAAAGGAAGGATCATTAGTAACTCCATAAAGACCTAAATCCCATAATTCAGAAAGGAAGGATCATTGGTAACTCCGTAAAGACCTAAATCCTATAATTCCGAAAGGAAGGATCATGTTGATGTTTTTATGATGTTGATGTTTTGATGATGATGATGTACTGATCGAAAGATCAGAGTATGATGATGATGATGTACGGATCATAGTATGACAATGATGATGTACTGATCGAAAGATCAGAGTATGATGATGATAACGTACTGATCAAATGATCAGTATGTGATGATAATGACGTACTGATCAAAAGATCAGAATATCATGATGATGATGCTGTTCGAGAATTGAAGTATGATTATGGTGCTGATCACGATGTTACCGATTAGGTTGCTGATCGAAAGAACAAAATGCTGAAGAAGTTGTTGCTGATCGAAATGTTGAAGATATTGTTTCTGATTGAAAGATCAAAGTGCTAAAGATGTTGCTGATATAAATGTTTAAGATGTTGTTGCTGATCAAAAGATCAAAGTGCTAAAGATGTTGCTGATCAAAATGCTAAAGATATTGTTGCTGATCGAAAGGTCAAAACACTGAAGATGTTTCTGATTGAAAGGTCAAAGTGCTGAAGATGTTGTTGCTGATTGAAAGGTCTAAGTGCTGAAGATGTTTTTGTTCGAAAGGTCAAAGTACTGAAGATGTTGCTGAAGGTGTTGTTGATAAAAAGGTCAAAGTGTTGAAGATGTTGCTGATCAAAAGGCCAAAAGATGTTGATGCTGATCAAAGAGTTGCTGTTGTTGAAAATTGAAGACGAAGACTATATGATGTTGAAAAGCTTCCAATGATTTATATATGTATTACCTTGATGATGTTGATGATGTCCACTATCTCTCTCCTATTATTATTGTTGTTGATGTTGTTGTAGAATACCCTTCTCGTTAAGGGGGAGTGTTGAAATATTGTAACTTCGAAGAATATTCTATATGTATCTTTTTTGGTCCATGATGGTCCTACCGGGAGAACCACTTGTATTATCTTGTACCCCGATGCTTCTAATCGGAAGAACTAATAAGAGTCATGAGTTTTCCCCCTCTAATTGTAAAGGTGGGTCATTAGCACCCCAGTGTGGTTACTTGATCCTACATGTGTAACTCGAGCCTACATGATTAACTCGAGCCTACATGTTGGATGAGTTAATTGAAGTGAACGAATGAATATAAATAGAGGTGTAGCTCTCCTTATTTGAGCACACATTCTCACTTGTGTAGTGCATTAGTGGAGAATAGAAGTAGCTGGAGAAGGAGGAGGATCAAGCTTTGATCTCCTTGCTAGTTTTATCATTTATCCTTTTGGGGTATCTATATTGAGGAAGCTTTTTCTAGGTTTTTCCCTTTAGGGTTTTCCCAGGATAAATCTTTGTGTTCCTTTTGTATTGTTGTGCTTGTCTATCTTTTAGTGATTCTGTTTATATGCTTTTGTTATGAAAATGAAACGAAGTACTAATCTCTTAGCTAAGCATATGAAAAGTTAACACAATGTACCACTCGGCATTCATGCCCATTAAATTTTATTGGAAGAGTCTCAAATAGATTGAATCATTCATCAAGGAGTTGGAAGAACACCATAGATGGAATGTCATGACATGGTTTTTTGGATCCTCTCCTTGATTCCCATCAAACTTAGGGATTTTTAATGGAAACTTGACTGGGATTGCAGGCCATGAAGGGTTATGTTGGATGGGATTGTTGATCAACTTGGATAAGTCAGGAAAGTCCAAAGTCATCAATAATATAAGTTGACTATTAGGTTGTACATATTGGTAATATTTATATGGCATCTGTATACCAGTAGAGCCATAATTTGATTGATATACCAGCTGATGGGGTGGTGGATTTGAATATAATCCTTTCAAGGATCTTCCTGAAAGGGGGTGGGCCTCTAGGAGGAGGGCCTCCAAAAGGTGTTCCTCTAGGTGGAGGGGGTCCTCAAGGAAGAAGGGGTCCTCTAGATGGTGGATCTCCAGGTGGAGGGGGTCCTCCAGAAGGTGGACCTCTACTGGGTGTCCCTCCAAATGATGGACCTCCACTGGGTGGCCCTCCAAATGGTGGACCTCCACCAGGTGGCCCTCCAAACAGTGGGCCATGAAAAGGTGGTCCCCCATAACCTCCTGCGGTATTAATAGGTGTTTCTCTAGGAATAGAAATATATGACCAATTAGGTTTCCTGCATGGTGTAAAAGTATTTTTCAGGTAAATTTAGTGGGGGTTTCTCCATGACTACGTGCAAAAGCACCAACCTTAGATCATTTTCATCGTAAGGAACAGTTCATTGGAAAATAGAAAAGCAAACTAAAATAATAATGGAAAAATTTATTTTTATCATTTTTCAACATATATCAACTAAACTAAACTAATGAAAATCAATAAAAACACACCTCTTTTCCTATAGAATGGGCCACCATATCCATCCTCGGAAGTGGTTCTATAGCTCCATAGGTTGGTTCTCTAGTTGCCTCCACAAACAATTTTCAAATGGGGAATGAATCCAAGATGGGTATGGAGAATTTCTCTATGTACACCGTAGGAATGGTACAGCAACAGGAATGGTGGCAAGAGAGTATGTGAATACTTGAGAGAAAAAATGTCACAACGTACCCACAAATGAAAATGAGGAAAAAAGTGTTTTGGTAGAGCCCTTCACAATGTATTTATAGTATGGTCCTACATTTTTTTGATCCAAGGTGGTGACCCATGGTATTTTCCTATTTTTTTCTGACCCTTTCTCTTTTTTAGGGTTTTTGACCCTTTTTTGGGAGAGAGTGAGGATAAACCATAGTAAATAATGATTTTTTGGACCATTTTTTGTGGAAATACAATTATGAAGATCAAAAGTAAGGGAATTATGGTAGGAATATGATGTATGTATATCGTGTAGACTATGTAGATCTAGGTGAACACTTTTAAGTGTTAATAGATTTCCCCTTGATGTGTGAGGGCAGGAGCTCATCGTATGGTCGATGTAAATCATAGGATCATGGGAATAATGGTGACAATAGTAGAGAGACTAGAGATAACCGCAAAGAAGTGGAGCTTCACCATTTGAACTACGGTGGATTTTGGTTTTTTATTATGGGTTCTCAAAAATGGATGAGATACATATAATGTGTTACATGTATATGGACAAGGTGGGAATACCCATTCTTGTAACAATGTCAAAAGAATAAATAATGGGACCAAGGCTCAAAACATGGGAGCTGATCGATACATGCAAAAATGATGATCAATAATGGTGTCCTCAATGGGAGAATAAATACAATAGTGATCTAAAGAACTAATATATAGGAACAGTGACATTCTCATGGAATGCAATATCATCACAATTGATGCTCTACTGAATATAGAGGTGTACATATATATGGACTCAATGAATGAGAGTCAGAATCTATGTGGTACAATGTGTAGATCAAGTAATGGAGATACATGGAAGCGCAACACTGGGGCTTCCGAACATCGTTGCCAACGTAGCCTAAAAATCACAAGGGACAAGAAAATGTGTGGGTCCCATAGTAGACTCATCAATGTGCTAGATTCAGGTGACAACTGAGGTATTCAACCAAATAATGAATGGGCCAATACCCTGTACTTATCTCAACAATGCGATGACGTATCTTAATTTGATTACATGAGACACAACCATCCCGAGAGGCACTAATGACTCCTCTCAAGTGGTCCAAGGAACTCAACAATGAGGTGGATGAAACCAAGATACATGGAACTCTGGTTCTATCCTATATAATAGATGTGCTAACGTCGATAGAGGTAGACCTGAAACTAATCAAGAAAATTATGTGTCCTTGACTAGAAGCATGAGGGGGATAACCAAGGATGTGGAAAGATCTCGGGATTGACACATTGAATGGGGGAACATGGGAAAGGGAGTAAAAGGGACTCAAACTTCCTTTTTTCAGAGTATGATGGTAGGGTTGACCTGGAAGAAAATGAAACTAACTCATGGGAGAGGGATCATAGATGTAATACCAGAAAGCTTACTACAAATGGGAAATACTAAAGGAGGAAACTAGACTAGTGGTATCCAGGGGATCCAAGGAAGACTCATCACATAATACTTTAAACAAAGGCGAACCAATGGGGGATATATTCCATACTGTAATATCATATGTAGTGGCATGAAAAAACACCATTTGGGACTTTTTCATAGTTTAAGGAGCATGAAGAAGGGATAGAAGTAATCTCAACATGACACGATCTCATGGATTTTTAGCGAGCTCGAGAAAGTAAATGCTCGATGGTGTTTTCATTTTTAGAGAGTCTGAAAATAGGAAGAATACTTCAGTGTTGTTTCTTTTTTATATGTAGTCTCCTATTCCCAAAAAAGGATTAAAGTATACAAAGGAAAGCTCTCCCAACCTTTGGGGAAGGAATACTTCTTTACCGTTAGTAGTCCAATCAAGCCGAAAAAGGTTAAACCTATATTGACTGAACAAATACTTTTACGATCATGAACGAAACCAAGTTTTCTTGGAAATATTTTCTTGACGAGAAGGTTGGAAAATAGCTTAAAGACAACCCATAATGAGATTTTTCATAAAGTATGGTCCCAGTGTTCGAGAAAGCATAAAAGTATACAAACGGAAACATTCCTAGCTGGAAGGTGCTAGGGTGGTCCTTTTCTTATAATAGTCAATATGGTCTAAAAAGGAAAATAAACGAGGCCACATAGAAGCCATTTCAAATACTTTAACGAGTGGGAAATGAAGCAAGCATGCTCGACAATTGTTTCATTCTTTTAGGAGTTAGAAAATAGATTAACAGAAACTCTTGTAATGGTCAATCAAGTAAGGGGGAAGTGTTCAATATATGGAAAGAGGTTATGTTGTGAACATGGATGAAAGGAATACATGCAAAACAATGATGGGGCCCACGTGTGGGAGAAATTATGGAGATAAATATGGACAACTATGCAATATGGATGTATAATTTCCCCATTCAAATAATTGCATAGAAGGACAATTCCATCAATCCTAGTAGTTCCCTAGGTCGGATGGATACATTTGGAATTTTAATAAGGGAGATAATAAATGATGTTCAGACATTAGAATGGAATAAATATTTAATAATGGAGCTAATTAAATAAATTCAAGAGAAAATTGAAGTGTCAATGGAGCATGGAGACACATGGAGATTATGGGGCCCACACAACCTAGAAGATCTGTGCCACATGGCATCCTCCTCTTACAATTTTGAATAGATCGGAAGCCTAATGTTATTGGATGAGTAAGAAGGCTAATACATTTGGCCATATGAATCATAGGTATAATTTTGAAGGAAATGTAACTTACATGGGAGAGGAAGAGTGAAATGGGAGCTTCTTGGACAATTGGGCTAGAGTCCCTAACATTTATGACATCTATGACACCAATGATGAAGATGTTATGAAATTTATGACATATTGCAGACATGAAGGATGAAATATGACCATTATGACATTTCAGGCCTAAATATATCATCCAGTAAGGAACTCAAGTGATTTGGGGAAGCTCAATGGGTCCCTACTCAAATTGGGGGAAGATGGAAGGCTAAGGAAGGGAGGACACATGGAAAATATTGAGCACACACCCTAATTCGAATTCGATTAAGTTTGTGGTTGGATTAATAACCTTAGAAGGATAATTATGTTTATAAAATACAGTGATAAACCAAGAGAGGGGCTTTTGATCATTTCATAAATTTTCATTTGTGAAGAGAGAGAAAGCTAGTGGATGCCTAGTTTCTTGCCTTAGCCAATTTCAAGGGTGAAAGATTCCCATCCAAGTTGGTGTTTGGAGAGGCTATTCACGTATTTCATGGAGATATAATGTACTTTTTATTTTCAAGTGTAAGCTATAGGGAATCTCTTGGTTTCTTCTAGTGCATCATATTCTCTCAACGATTTCCAGTATTTATTGCATATTCTTACTCATGGAGGGATTACGCTTTGTGTGAGCTATTGTACTATTTGGGAGAGCTTATCATGGTCCATTTCTGATTTTAATACGATTAATATAATATTTTATTCATATTCAGAGATTATAATGTCTAAATACTGAATGGTTGTATGTAAAAGTGATTATTAATGATCAAACAATGACCATTTCCCCACTATATTGATGTATGCCATTGTAATGCTGATGATTTTGAATGAAATAATGTTTACCTAATATATTTATGATGAATTGAATTAAATTTATTATTATTAAATATTCCATGTCCATCACTTAAGCATTTTAATTCATCTTACTCAGTTTATTTATGTTTGGAGAAGATTTGGGGCCATTTCCCCAAGGGTGAATTAATGATTTTGTAGCTGTTTTGGAGAGGGTTATAACATCCTTTATAAACTGAATAATTATTCACATGAGACATTAATAATTTACCCTAAACATACTCTGAATATTTTAAGGAATTCAAGTGGTTTTTGGATCATTTGGAAAGCCATTTTCAGCATTTACCCAGGGAGAATTGGAACCCCAATTTGCTAGTGAAAACTCCTACCTTGGCCAGAATATTAAACAAGTTTGAATAAGTATTTGGAGGGTCATAAATAATCCCTAAAAATCATATTCAATTATTAATATCATTCATATACCTTCTCATAATCTTTTGGATCATTTGGGTCAATGTGGAGCCCTAGACATCAAAACTAGTCAAAGGTCAAAATAGGGAAAAAAGTGAAAGATTGGTCATTGTAATAAAGTTTCTTAAAAAGGGAAATTACAGTGGTATCAGAGAATTTTAATTGCACCTTTTAATTAATACCATCCTTTTAAGAAAAAATTTCAGACATGTATTGGTTTTATAATCAACCCACCAAGCCCACTTTCCTTCCTCCCCTGCCAAGGGAAGAAGAAATTACAACCAAAGATATCAAAGCATGCTACCAGGGGTATCAAAATTTGAGATGGGATATTCATGAAAGGTATTATTTAAAATAGAATATTCTCAAGTATGTATTTCTTTACAATAAGGAAAATGACAATTCATTAAGGAATAATCAACAATGCACAAGTATGGAGGAGACCAAGGAGCCACCAAGTTTTGTGGGTGGTGAAACAGAAAAAGCATTATATTATGAGGATAAAAATTCAATACCAAGTGACTTTGAAAAATATGAGGAAACATCACATGATAATGATAAATATTCCCTTGAAACTATAGAATATCATTCTAAGACACATTCTACTCTAGACAAGGACCAAAGGGAATCTACTGATGGATGCTTGAACTTTAAAGGAGTACCTACTGATGGGTGCTCACAACACTATGTTGGTGACATAGAGATAATATTGGAAAATGTTGTTGCAATACAAATTTATCATAGGATGAATATGAATACCTTTTGATAGATAATGAAGAACCAATATCGACTTCCCCATCACCACTTGAGTTTCAAGAAGTTGATCAAATCCAGCAGAAAGAAGAAGAGGAGGTGCAGTATCATGAACCATCCTTCATTGAATGGTATTTGAATATGAGTGAAAGGGATATCCATGAGGCCCTTAGAATACTCCATGACACTCAAGCATTGGTATCAAATTCTTGTTGGAAAGTTTCTTTATTGGAAGAGGCATCCTTCCTTGAATACATGGAGAAGATTCAAAGAGCAATGTTAGAGGTAATTTCATGTCTTTTCTTTTTTATAGAAAAAATTCATTGAGCTTAGACAATGGTTACATGAATCCTACTTGAAGAATAATTAATATATTCATAAGCTCAAAATTCAAAATGAGCAACTTCTTGAGAGGTTTCAAGATACTTGTCCTTCCTCCTATGTTTCAGATTGTCATATGGTAGATTGCTCGGAGGATTCTCATGACACGATGGGTCATGAGAAACATGAAAAATTGCAGGTTCTTGATGTGTCTTAATATTATCTTGATGAGAACCAATAACTTGTTGTGGTAGAAGAGGAACTTGAGTTTCCTCTTGAAAATGGTTACACACTTTTTGAAGAAGTGCATGATTTCACCACCTTGGAACCAAACCACGAGGAAAGTTTTTCATTTTTAATGGTCGTGCATAATCCTACCTATATGGATCCTTCACATGATGAAAATTTTGCACTTTTTGATCATTTGGGTGAGTTGGTTCTTTCTCCTACATGCTACACTTCCAAATTTTGTAGCATTCATCATAATGAAGTATGGGTGAAAGGTTTCTTTCTAATAGTGCCACATGAAGAGTATGGAATTTATATCTCTCATTTTGATGATGACATGATTATAGAACCATATTTTTTACCTTTGCAGAATCATCCTTTGTTACATTATGATGATACACATCTACATGGGTGCAGCTATGGTGTTCACTTAAGTCACTTGGATACTCATGGTTTTCCTTGCTCCTTGACTAGTCTATTTGATGTTGGAGGAACTTCATCCCAAACTTGGGTTAAGAGATATATGGTTGAAGGACACTATTATTGGCAGAAAAATCCTCTGTTATTTCATGATAATTTACATATTCATGGGTGTATTGATGAGACTTCTTTGATCCACTTGAATTCTTCATGTTTTCTTTGCTCCTTGTTTGGTTCATATTTTGGTGGACGCTCTTCACCCACTTCTTGGATGAAAGAACACATGGTTGATTATCTTGATGCACATTATATTCTTCTAGAGAAGCATTATGGGACATGGGATCCTCAGCTACGTCATTGGGGTATATATGATAGAATAATTGATGCTTGTGTGTATGTGCTACCTGATGATCTACTTACTTCGATGTACAAGCACTTTCCTGATTCTTTGATGAGGTACCTTCTTGATGTACATTTGTATGATGTTGTTATGTAATTTCATGATCTATATTTTGTACTCATGATGTTTGTAAGGGTACAATACCAGCAATGGGATCCTAGAATTGCTTGGTTTCATCTCACTTGGAGTAGCAGTTTGGTTGTTGGTTTGAGAAAGAAAACCAACCTTTAGTTATTTGAGTTCATCTTTGCAAAGCAGTGTTCCAGTTTCCTAGGTGGGAGACCTCTTGAGAGATGGATTCAATTTTCATATGCTTGGTTTTCATGGAATTTCATCATATAAATTTGACACCATGCATGTATCAAGATCATATGATACCCTGGAATCATTTTTGGTCTCACTGATTTCAATTTTGGGGGCAACAAGCAACATTGGAGATTTAGTCACCACTTGAGAAGATGATCGTAATCAGAGTAGTGCAGAAAAAACATGGTAGTTCCTCTCTAATATTTTCTTGGAATCTTAAGAAACTCAATTTTGGTAACTCAGTACCAAATTCAAATAATTATATAGAAGAAAAAAGGGGTGAAAGTTTAGAAAAGGTTTCCAAAATATGGAGTACATGAGCACCACTACTAAAATTGCAGCTAGAGAAAATTAATGAGCAGAACCATGACATAGCACTTGGTGCAAAGGAAGGAGTACCAAATGAGGTTTCCACTTGTGAATATGAAAAATATTGCAGCATAAAAACATGGAATTTCTTGAGGACAAGAAATATTGGGTGGGGAGGACTGTAATGTCTCCATTCAAATAATTGCATAGAAGGACAATTCCATTTACCCTACCAGTACCCGAGGTTTGATGGATACATTTGGAATTTTAATAAGGGGGATAATAAATGATGTTCAAATATTAGATTGGAATAAATATTTAATAATGGATCTAATTAAATAAATACAAGATAAACTTGAAGTGGCAATGGATCACTGAGACACATGGAGATTATGGGGCCCATACAAGCTAGACTTTTTGTGCCACACATCATCTTCCTCTTGCAATTTAGAATCCATGGGAAGCCTAATGTTCTTGGATGAGTTAGAAGGATAATAAAATTTTCCATATGCATCATAGGCCTAATTTGGAAGGAAATCTAACTTACATGGGAGAGGAAGAGTCAAATGGGACCTTCTCGGACACTTGAGCCAAATTTACTAACATCTGTGACACCAATGATCAAGATGATATGACAATTATGACATATTGTAGACCTGAAGGCTGAAATATGAATATTATGACATGTCAGGCCAAAATATAGCATCCAATAAGGCGCTCATGTGAGTTGGGTAAGCTCAATGGGTCCCTACTCGAATTGAGAGAAGATGGAAGGCTAGGGAAGGGAGGACACATGGAAAATATTGAGCACACACCCTAATTCGAATTGGATTGAGTTTGTGGATGGATTGGTAACCTTATAAGGATAAGGATTTTTATAAAATACATGTATCAACCAAGAGAGGGTATTGTTATCATTTGAGAAATTTGCATTTGTGAAGAGAGAGAGCTATTGGCTGATTAGTTTCTTGCCTTCGACAATTTTGAGGGTAAAAGATTCCCATCCAAGTTGGTGTTTAGAAAGGCCATTCAGGTATTTCATAAATTTTTAATGGATTTTGTATTTGCATGTGTAAGGTACATGGAAGCTCTTGTTTTCTTCTAGTGCAACACATTCTCTCAACCATTTCCAGTCTTTATTGCATATTCTTTCTCATGGAAGGATTGCGCTTTGGGTGAGCTATTGTACTCTTTGGGAGAGATTCTCATGGTCCATTTCAGATTGTAATAAGCTTAGTATAATCTGTTCTTCATATTCATAAATTATCAGGTTTAAATACCAAATGGTTGTTTGTAAAATTGATTATTAATGAGCAAACAATGACCATTTCCCCACTATATTGTGTATGTCATTGTAATGCTGATGATTTCGAATGAAAGAATGTTTCTCTAATATATTTATGATGAATGGAGTGCCATTGATGAGTACTATAACACCGCATTTTTGACCCCATTTCATTAATGTATATGATGTAAATATTATATCGAATCATGACAAGGAGCTCAAGGCCAAGGCCCTGTCATTGATCAATGTTTGGTATATAGGCAATCATGGTTTATTCCTATGGTTTATGTTCTAAGTTGAGCACGTTTGTAAACATAATCTAAATATGAAAATTAATGAAAACCCCTAGGTAGCTATGTCAATGCAATGAATAATGAGATTGGGGCATGATTTTCCTAAGGATAAGGGGGTGGGAATGTTAACCTTAAGCCAATTTGGGGAAAATCCATGTGTCATGGGGAGAACCCATCAAAACTGTCAACTACCCTCCTTCTTGTCTTCTTTTCCCAACCATTTATTCTACAAGAAGGTGCTAGATGGTAGTTATTTCTTGGAAGGGGAAGAGTATGGGAAACATTCGAATCGAGAAGATCACCCAGTTTTGGGATGTCATGTTTTGCTTGCATGGAAATGAAAACACCAGAACCATATACCAGTTTGACTCATGCGTTCATGTTTTGGTTTTACTCTAACCTTTTGGGAGTTGTGGGACATTCTAGCTCATTCACCATCTTTGTTCTCCATTCGCATGGAAGATCTGGAGCAACTGATATCCTCTTGTGTGTATCTTTCACGTTCTGTGAGTGTTTTTCCCTAGAAAAGACTATGATTGCAATTTTACAGCATTATCTTAAACTATAGAGTGTATGAGACCTTGTTGCTCATGTTTTGGAGTAAGCCTGAGTTGTGGAGTATCACTGTGTTTCTTGTGTTATGCATCCTGTTTTGGGTCGGAACTATGTACAACACTTAGGAATGGGAGAGACGTAGAATGTGCTTGATAAACCTACCATGGAACATCATGATAAGATAAGAGTGGGACACTTTTTTGTGTTGGTGTTGGGCCCAAAAATGACCCCTTTTTGACCACCTTTACCTACCTCTTTTTGCCTCATCCTACTCCATTATGTACACTAAACAGATGTTTTCCCTTTACTTGGTCCCTCAATTCATACATGTATGGTTAATCATTGTATTATTTTATTAATGCTTAGGATTTTTATAATCAGGGCTCTATATATTGAATTATGCTAACATATGGTGGTTTTATAAAGATAATTCAAGATGTAAAGGGTACAGGTGTAGCAGGATGAACATGCCAAGAGAGGAATGAACATTCATTGTTGAGATAATTGCCGTCCATTCCATCATTTCCCAAAGAAATCAGTCAAAGGATACTATTCCATGCAAGATGCACAAAGGTAGCTGCAATGAGCTGCAACGAATTCAGATGCAACAATGCATCGCTGCTCAAGAATAGCTGTAATCCATGGAGTATCTTCTCGATTGATCATGATTGTAATTTCTGGCTCAAGTAACAACCTTCCTATATTTTTTTCTTCCATCTTACCATGGCTGTAACATCTTATCATAATTGGGGTAGCCTGAAGATCAGAGATATTCATGGCTGCCTGATATTAGTGGGGAGAATTTAGGATTATAATTGTATAAATACTCGAAACTATTCTGAGCTAGGGGTTGGAAATAAATCGAATATATTGTATAAGCTGTGATAAGGGTTGTGTTTTCATCTTTCCATTTTAATACAAGGAGTTTAATACTTTAGATCTCAACATTCTAACATGTGCTACTTCTAGCATCTCTATGCGAAGGCTGGGCCCACCTTTGTTGATCGGAATATTTCACCTCCTGCAGAGAGTAAGGTGTTTCGCTGGTCTGAATGGTTTAGATCCAGAACAAATAGATTGCAGAGGTTGATAACCCCCCCTAGACACTATAGATATATGGAATACAATGCCTCATTAGTTCACCTGTGTACCTACAAAAGAGTTCAACACGAAAGATATCAAAGCAACCAAAATACGATCTACTAATCTATGCTAGTGACTAGGAATCTAGCAATATATATCTTAAATCAAGCATCAACAATATATATGGGATATAAAATAAACTTGCATTAGAAATATGAATAATTTTACAACAAAGCCTTAGTGTTTACATGCATCTCCATGAAACGAGCTCTTCATCCCCAAATGATCTTGGGCCAAGAATCAGTCCAACAACATAACAATACCTTCAATGTTCTCCCTTCAACCATGGCTATGAGCTCATATTTATAGAGATTTAATGGATAGAGATGGTTGATAAATTAGTGGGTGAGGTGGCCTCTAATATCCTAGGATGATGGATCTCGAGCTCAACAAACTGACAGTAGTAGGGATAAGGGATATCTCGAGGCTTATCATCTAGAAACCTCGAGAAACTTCTCTTTTTCTCTTTTTACCCAGGGTACCGTGCTTCTCCTTCTATGATAGACCGGTTCCGGTAATAACCACCTATGGACTAAGGGTAACAAGCAGTGGCACCGCTTGTGGACAACCGATGAAAAGCAGTGCGAATAGGGGTAACACTCCTGGATAAAGGAGGATGAGCGGTGCTGGGAATTTGTATGACAGATTGATAAGAAACCATTTAGTCTTAACTCGAGAAGCTGGGATTTAGGGAAAGTAGGTATGCCAAAGGTCTTATCACATGATGGTGACAGGATTTTGGTATAACATGATTCCCCCCAAAGCATGCGTCTTAGAGTGATACGATAAACGAGAGATTTGAGAACAAGTTGTTGCTAGGAGATGAAAAAGTTGGCTCGATCAGAGCGTGCAGTAAAGTAGGAATATATAGTACATCAGTATTTTGACTCATAGACACAAGTAACCAAACTCATAGCTGCTGACCAATACAAGGCAGATCCATGAGTGGAATAAACAAGCATGGCTACTAGAATACAACGTAGATCCATGTGATAGAGGAATCAAAATTGGACATAGCTACTAGACATATAACGTAGATCTATGTCATACAGATGCAAATTTGAGCATAGCCATGACCATACAAATGTGGATCCATGCTAGATATACAAAACTCCATCGCAACCTGGGGAAAAGCAATGAGTGCTTTTAAACAAATACCTAGGCACTTCGTCTCGTCTTCCACAAAGTACCATTATATCAATGTGATTACAATGATATGAAGTCAAACATGGTAGAAACCACTTGATTACCGGCCAATGATTTGAACCATTAACAAGTGCGAGGGATATCACCATTAATGTTAATGATTCCCAAGGTACCCTAGTACAATCTACTGAGTGCGAATATATGTCTTGATGTCGAACACCCAGTCGATTCTATCCATCAAAGGCCAATGATGTGAACCTATGTCGAGAGCAAGAGAAAATGCCATTAAGGCATACAAATCTTAAGGTACTAAATATTGTTTCTAATACTATTTCCTGGATGATGAGTTGATGTCGACAGGAATAGTCTCATCGAAGGATGGCCATGATGAGTCCCACATCGTTGACATGAAACTCGGAACATAGTTCTCGAATGATGTGAACATAGTAACCATATGACTGACTAAAAGATACTGAAACAAAGGCTATGTATACTACATAGGTAAGACTTCTTCAGATTCCCTTTGAACATCGGGTGGCATGACAAAATAACTTGGCAGCATGACTAGATAGGACGGATACACAAGGTGACAGTGGACAATGCATTCTTTTGAAACACTCAAAGGATTGGCATGACTCATGAAAGTGAATCATCATGGAGATCAGCTGAATACCCAATTGACTGACATGATTGTGCAGACAAGTGTCATGTTCAAAGGTAACAACAAAACAACTGCCATTATTTTCAAAATGATTCCCTTTCCCATTTCCCCCATCATGATCGATGAGTGCCTATTTTTGGTTTTACGAGTTCAAAGAGGGTAAAAAACACTTGATATAGCTTATCAGAAGACAAGTCCAGTCGCATATGTTTTACGAACCTGAGAGAGGATGGGTTCATTCTCAAAAAGGGTCTCTCAATGTTTAATTTAATGAGTCCACTAAAAGAAAACTCGGTATCGTTCATGTTTAGAGAGTCTGAATGAATACAGAAGAAGACTCCAAAGGGGTCCTTTTTCATATGATTTAGTCTCTAAGGTCCAAAAAAGTGTAAAATCATACTTTAGAGAACTCTTCCAGTCATGATTGCTTGGAATGTTCATTTCTCGTAAATAGTCCTATCCGAACAGAGAAAGAGATAACCTACCATCAAACGGATGACTCTTCAAATACTTTAATGAGCATGAAGAAGACAAGTAATCAACAATATTTTCATATTAGGGAGCCTAAAAAGAGTTTAATGAGAACTCCATTAAACTTTTTCATGTTTGAATCCAAAGCATGAAAAAGTAATAAACTAAGCTTAAACCACTTTTCATGTTTTAACCAGAGCACGAAAAATGAAAATTAAACTCAACACCATATTACTATTTTTAATGAGCTTGAAGATCAGCTGAAAGAATGCTCATGGATTGGTTTCATTTTTATGCAAGCTTGAAACCAATGGGTAAACTATGCTTGAAAAATCCCATTAACATGCTATACAGAGGTTGGAATCTTGCCTCTAGCATGATTGCTAGTGAAGCCTACCCCTAACATGGTTGCTAGGGGCTCGACATGCCCCCAAGATTTGTTTCATTTAACTATTCTTCTTCCATACCCAACCTAAAAACCTAGTTACTAATGTGAAAATGTTCACCAGGGGGGTAGGAAGAATGAGAACCAGGCATGTGAAGGTTCAATTTCTAACACTAAAGTGAAGACTCCAATCAAGGGAAGGGGATCTGTAATGTCCCCAGTTTTGACCCCATTTGCATGATGTATATATTGTAATTAATTGTGGTGAGGAGCTCAAGGGAAAAGCCCCACCATCGATTTGGCTGTGTATGTTTCGGCAATGGGGATAATTGCCGATGGTATGTTGTTCTATCCAGCACATTTTAATATGGCATCATGTAAACATGCACATCAATTAAAATAAACCACAACCAGCTACGACAGTGCAACGTTGAGTGAAAAGGGCATGGTTCCAAAGGATAATGGGTGGGGGATGTCAAACCTTGGTTATGGGGGAAAAACCCATGTTTTGTCACCTTGTTGATTTTCCATCTTCCCTTGTTAACCTCTTTAATGCTTCAGCTAGTGGTTGGGGGAGTTATTGCTGAAGTGGTGGTGGTTGTGGCAAGCTGTGATCCTTACCCACTTGCTCACTCCACCCACGTCTGCCCATTATTCTCCCTCATGCACTCTTCCCTGGTCAGTTCACCCTCACCACGATTTTGGGTCTGTTGGTTCCTCACGCATAGGACCTGGGCGGTTTTGGTCTCACACAGGCATTTTCTTCCCCTTCACGAGTTGCTAAACATTCAGGCACTTGCAATTTGCGTCCTCCTAACTACTGTGCATTCTCACATAGAGAATTTCCCTCCCGTTTCTCATTTTCATGCACAGGAATTCCTGGGTTTTACCCACGTAGTTTTCCTCTGTGGATTGGTGAATGGAGTGGCTGAATCATTTCCCCATGGGTCGAATTATGGGTTCTACGTTGATTATTACCCACGCCTAGGCTGGGAGTATGTAAATTTGTTTACAGCATGGTCTGTGTGAGTCTTCCCGTGGCTCAATTGCCTTGGACGAACTGTTGATTTCACCCACGATTTGGGTCACTGTGGATTTCCAATATGTCGGCTGAGTTTCCCTGTTTTGGACTGTGCATAGTTGCCATCGTTTTCATTGTGAAATTGGGTTGTTGTTGTTACCCTGGTTTGGGTGTTGTTTCTGAGTTGTTTTGGCCACGATAGCGCCAAGAACAACTCCGGGTTGCCCTGTTTAAGCTGTGACAGCTAAGTAATTACCTGAGTGCAATGGTTAGTCTTCGGACTGTGCTGGCTTGGCTTGTCTGTTGAAAGCCTGTGAAACCCAGATATGTTAGTTTGTTGTTTATGTCCCCTAGGCTATGTGTAAGCCTGCAATTGACCCTTATTCCGGAGGAATCATGCCCAGCTTGGGGGTGGCAGCGTTGCTGAGATATTGATGAGCAAGCTGGCCTATGGTTGGGTGGAACATTGCAGCGACATAGCTAGTTGCAGGTGGATTCTTCATCAAAAGATAAGTACTGCTGGTTACTTCATCTCTGTAATTTATATCGATGTTAAATGTTGGAATGTCTATGTTTGCTTCCGCTGATTGTTTTGAAGGACTGTGCATCCTTGTGTGATGAATTATGCATCTGTGTATGCTTGTAAGTTTTAATTTCAGCATTTGATTTCTGTCAATGTTCATGGGGCTATTTTCCCAGCATTGTTTTGATGTTTCTTCGTGTCCTCTTCGCTGGCTGAGGGACGGGGACGTGACAGGATCTGTTTCATTTTTACACAAGCTTGAAACATAAGGTAACTATGCTTGGAATATGGTTTCATTTTTATGCAAGCTTGAAACTAAAAGGTAAACTATGCTTAAGGAAACCTACTTCATTTTTTAACGAACTTGAAATAGAAAATGAACTATGCTCAGAACTGATTTCATTTTTATGCAAGCTTGAAACCAAAAGGTAAACTATTCTTGAGGAGATCTATTTCATTTTTTAACGAGCTTGACATAGAATAGGAAATTTGCTCAGGAAAAACTATCATGATGGTTAGAACCTGACATGATGGTCAGGTGCTATTTCATTTTTTAACGAGCTTGACATAGAATGGGAACTTTGATCAAAATATGATTTGATTTTTATGTAAGCATGAAACCAAAAGCGTAAACTATGCTTAAGGAGTGGTTTTATTTTTTAACAAGCTTGAAACCATAGGGTAAACTATGCTCTAGACATGGTTTCATTTTTATGCAAGATTGAAACCAAAAGCATAAACTATGCTTAAGGAGCGGTTTTATTTTTTAATGAGCTTGAAACCAAAAGCGTAAACTATGCTTAAGGAGTGGTTTTATTTTTTAAGAAGCTTGAAACCAAAAGCGTAAACTATGCTCTAAAACCTGCTCCTACCGAACATGATATCTAGAGGTTGGTAGGTTGCCCCTATTTCATAAAATCTAGCGACTTAGCTCCATTATGATATCCATAAACTAGAGCCATGACCCCCATTTTACTTATGATGGGAAGAAGCTAACCAGAAGAAGGGAAAGGAACCACAAGAACATGTGGCACATTCAGGGTAGTCTGATTACTAGGAGTAATGCGATGGTCAGGTGTAACAAAAGAAAGCTGATCAATGGTCACAATTTTCCCATCATGGGGAAAATGTATAACTATAAAGAGTGTGGAAACTATGGCTTTCATGGCATAAACATAATCACATCCAAGGAGTAGATTGAAATCTAAAGGACCTTGGACCACCATAACATCGATACAAATAGTTTTCCTTCCTAATGTAATATGAAAATGAAGAAGGATTCCTAAAGGTGCAATAGGCCTTTGATTAAAATCCAGTATCTGATCAGTGGCTGGCACAAGTTGAGGAGAACCTAAATCTTGCCAAGTAGTAGAGGATAGAATACTAAGAGAAGCCCCTTCGTCAACAATAGTGCAAAGCATATCCCTAGTAGTAACATTCACAACTATCTGGAAAGGAACACTCAAATGAAGACAAGACTCTGTTAGGTCACTCCATTCAAAGGAAATAACCTCACTACTCGGAGAGGGTTCTATCGAAACAGACAAGATTTCCTCTTGTCGAGAATAATCAGAACGAAGCGTAAAAACTTCAGCAGGTTTCAGTTCATTCTCTACTCGAAGAGAAGAACAAGATGGATATTTGGTCACAGAGACTACTTCAGTCTTAACACTCTCTAATGAAAGAACAGGATTGGGTGGAAATGACACCAACTCGACCACTTTAACTTCACTCTCTAAAGGAAGAGTGGGATCAACCACAGATAAATCTGAATCAACCACTTGGTCAACTAGTGGGGTATCAAGGGATAACTTACTATCACTTGTTGGAATCACTTATTGATGATCAGTGATATTTTCCAACCAACGTGAAGCTTCATCCATGCTTGGACAAAGAAAAGTACGATGCATAGCCTTGCATATCAAACAAGGATACAAGACTTTACCCTTACAACCTTTTACCAATGGGTCACTGGTTGAGGGAGTATCATCAACATGATGATCAGAGGTTGATGACACATATGGTTTGGACCTTTTAGAGCACTCTTCTTGTACACGGGAGAGACCGGAACACTCCTTAAGAAGGTGGTCCCCCTTGCAAAGCTTACAAGGGAACTTGGCTTTTATGGGTGTTCTCTTAGAATGAGCACCATCAAGAGCAGATGGTTGCTTCTTCTTTTCTTTCTTATCCTTCTTCTTCTTACTCTTCCCTTTCTTTTTCTTCTTATCCACATGACTACTAACCACAGAGATTTGGTCAAGCAAAGAAGAAGAAAGAGATGAAGCCACAATCGGCGAAGAAGGAGTAGGATTAGGTTGAGGTTGATCCTCTCTCAAAAAAGAGGTGACATTTGAGACATTAGGTGTAATAGGAATTACTATATTAAAAATCTAGATCGGTAATCCTATAGTTAATCCAGGAATATTTAGAGTGGCAATAAAGGGAGGACCAATACCTTCACCTAGAGGGAATACAAATGGTACACCTTGGAAAGGGACCTCTTGAGTGGTAGTCCCAAATGAGGATGCCATCTCTAAACTCTCTAATAACCCCCTAACTACCACACACAAGCAAGTACTACTCAAACTAAAAGCAACAAGAAAACATGTGAAAGGTGTGGATAAGAGTCAGTAATCTCATAGGACAGGCCAAAAGGATAACTCAAATGATTTGAAGATTCCTAAAAGGGTCTCCTGATATACGCAAGGTACGAGGGATCTCAAATATGTAGTAGTGCTATCTAATGCATAATTGTACACAAGGGGCCTTCCTATATACAATTGAGTATGTGAATTACCTTTCTATATACCTCAAGGGTACATGAAAGGCCGTTCGATATACCGACAGAATGTGGAAGAACCGCACAAGTCCTGGGATGTAATGCTGAAAAATAATGACAACTCCTATGTCTAACAACGCCCGAACATGTATCTAACTTATCACTCAAATTGCTAAAAGTTTTAACCTATTACTACCATTAATTTTATCTTGTGCATTTAGGTGGAACTGTGGAGTGAAAAATTAAATTTAAAGAAGATGCACACTGATCTATATGATGATGCAAGTTTTCCTCTTCAATGAAATTCTACCTAAGAGAGGGAGAGAAATTTACTTTTCTTCCAAAAATCCACACCCAAATGCAAATGCAATTCTATCTTTTCAAACGAAAAGGGAAATATCAATGCACCCCAAACAATCTTCAAAGCAAATATGAAAGATATCTAGAGAACATATAACGTAAATCAAAATGTTTCCTATCTTTTCATGATTGAAAAATACGCATAAAAGCTTAATGGAAAGATGATTTCACTAACGTTTCCAAACAAATCTAACTCTAATGTACGCAAAGATGAAATAGATTTTTCTTCTCAATGAAAGTAATATCTATAATTTCAAACAATCATGCACAAAACAAGAAGAAAATCATTCAACAAGCTTGCGAATAAAGCAAAAGAGAGAGAAAACTAGAACTTCTCTTTGAAATAGATAAGGAAACAAAGAACCAATCTTTCCTACCAAGCACTGAAAAAAATCAGCATGCAAAAGGAAACAAGAATCACCATAAGCAAAGAAAGACTCAAAACAACATGGATCACTCATGCATTCCAAGTCCAAAACAAACCAAAGCCTACACATGAAAATTAAATGTATATTTCCAATTCCAATGAATAATATCTACAAAAAAGAGCAAGAGGTTTCAAGAAAAGAAAATAATGCAAAATCTAATGCAAGAAACATAAACTCTCTTTGAATGCAGAGGGAATATAACAATCAAAGTAAGCCAAATACACACAAAAAATAAAAATACAAAGTCTTGAACAAAGGCTACCTGGCACTGCGTAGATGAAGCTGTTGACAGGCAGTTTTGAGGTAGAACCGCTCCTTGTGCGCTAGATTCAGGTAGTGGCACCGCGTATGGATAACTAGACTCAGGCGATGGCACCACTTCTTGTCAACAGAACATGTGCGGTTCCCTATAAAAGTTAAAAACACAAAGAGAACGATGGATCAAGTTAAAAACAGACTAGATCAAGGCAAATACTGTTGAATTGAGTATGGAAACATAGCATAAAAGACCGAAATGACTCAGATCTGAACAGATCTAGAGGTTCCAAACCCAAACGAAGTCAGTCAGAGAGTAGATTTGACTAAAGAGAGTTGAAGAAGGAGCCTGGATTTGGACAAGAGTTGCAGACTGAAGAAGATCATAACGACTGATACACAACTACTCCCCAGTGGAGTCGCCAGATTTGTTGATCGAAATATTTCACCTCCTGTGGATAGCAAGGTGTTTCACTAGTCTAAATGGTTCAGATCCAGAACAAATAGATCACAGAAGTTGATAAACCCCCCTAGACGCTGTAGATATTTGGAATACAAGGCCTTGATAGTTCACTTGTGTACCTAAAAAAGAGTTCAACACGAAACAGATCAAAGCAACCAGAATATGATCTACTAATCAATGTTAGTGACTAAGGAATCTAGCAATATATATCTGAAATCAAACATCAACAATATATATGGGATAGAAAATCAACTTGCATTAGAAATATGAATAAGTTTACAAGCAAGCCTTAGTTTTGACATGCATCTCCATGAAACCAGCTCTTCATCCCCAAAATATCCAAATCTAGCTCTCTATGCTCTCCCCAAATCATCTTGGGCCAAGAATCAGTCCAACAACATAACAATACCTTCAATGTTCTCCCCTCAACCCTAGCTATTAGCTCATATTTATAGGGATTTAATGGATAGAGATGGTTGAGAAATTAGTGGGTGAGGTGGCCTCTAAGATCCTAGGATGAGGGATCTCGAGCTCAACAAATCCACAGTAGTAGGGATAAGGGATATCTTGAGGCTTATCATCTAGAAACCTCAAGAAACTTCTCTTTTTCTCTTTTTACCCAGGGTACCGCACTTCTCCTTCTATGACAGAGCGGTTTCAGTAATAACCACCTATGGACCAAGGGTAAAAAATGGTGCCATCGCTTGTGGACAATCGATGAAAAGCGATGCGAGCAGGGGTACTGCTTCTAGATAAAGGAGGATGAGCGGTGCTAGGAATTTGTATGAAATACTGATAGGAAACCATTTATTCTTCACTCCAGAAGCTGGGACTCAGGGCAAGTAGGTATGTCAAAGGTCTTATCACATGATGGTGACGGTATTTTTGTATAACAGCCTTCCCACATGGATTGCTGAGTTAATTATGTA
The DNA here is from genome assembly GCA_001517045.1 of Pseudotsuga menziesii. Lineage (NCBI taxonomy): Eukaryota > Viridiplantae > Streptophyta > Pinopsida > Pinales > Pinaceae > Pseudotsuga > Pseudotsuga menziesii. The sequence goes on from LPNX010550090.1 coordinate 2,089,964, forward strand.
TTTTATTTATTCTATTGTGTGGTTTGAATTTTATGATAAATTCATTTATTTACAGTAAACTACAACAGTCATCGATTTGTCGTGTGTTCATTTGAATGATCAGTAATTGCATCCCCTATAAACTATAGTGGTGTGGTGTGACAGTTGACTATGTAGGCTAACTTTCTCTTATGCAATTGTGTGATAGCTATGATAGCCTTGTTCATCCCTAGTTCTTTCAATTGTTGTTTTCTTTAGATCCTTGGAGTTCATCCCTTTACATTTCTAATTGTCGAACTTAATTCCTGCACTTTGAATTCATAGATTAAGTTGAATTAAGATAGTTGAGATGGATCTTCAGATGGCTTGGTAATTAAGGGTTTAACTTTCTGCAAAAGTAGTCTAGATGTCTATTTCCTAAATATTTTAATTCTATATTAAGGCTTGTAAGAAGGTATTTGCGATTGCATTCTTAAGAAGGTAAGCTAGATTAAGTAGATTATGGGATGAGTTGGAATGAATAGGAAACTAGGGGAATTCATTTACATCATCAACTACTTAGTGTTTAAAGCATATATAGTGTGCATTATCCTTGAAATAAGAGACTTCCCTGGGTTGAAAATTTATATTGAACACTCTGTATGTTGGATTTAATTAACTTGCATATAGGGTGCCCAACATTTTGGCGCCATTGCCAAGGAAGGATAACTATTAGACACTATAGTAGTTGTATCTAGTAATTATATTTATTGATTTTTCTTTAGTTTTTAAGTTTTCATGTTTTGGGTTGCATGAATTCGAGAAGGGTACAACATGACATTCCTATAAATCCCAGAACTGCATAAAACACTATCATTGCAGGCGGTCGAGGTCATGGGAGAAATACATCATTGGAAAGAAGGACATTCATTGAAAATATGGTTTGATAGGACCAATTCTTCTACTGGGGCTCGCCATCAGGAAACACCTATTAGAAAAATCCCAGTTACCCCTAGAGTGGCATCATTAGTTTCCACGGTGGAGAACACAGGAGGAGCTGCAACAACCTTGGATATCCCTGTGGAGGAAGACAAAGTTAGTACTGTGGGATCAACTGACCAATATTTGTTTTATCACATTAATGGGAAGGTTGTGATAGAAGAGGAGTGGACACAGTTCCATAAAAAATTTAATAATCAGTGGAAGCACGAAGAGGATAAAACAAAAGAAGAGATGAGCAACAAACGCGATCCCGAAGATTGCGAAGAGACAATGGGTGAAAATCAACATCATGAGGGTAACTCCCTTTATGAAGGGATGGTTGCTCCACTCGACTTCCCAATTCAATAGACAAAAGGGATAGCCCCCATGAAAAATATATCGCCATCAGTGTTGCCTCATTTTTATGTAAAAATGATAGAGGATTGAATTTATTTTTGAATTTGACATCCTCTGTCGCAGCTATGACTACACCACCAATGCACATAAGCTAAAACTTTTTCTTGCCACTCTAAAGGACAATGCATTGCATTGGTTCATGAGACTAAGTGGGGGAACTGTCGCTACCTGGGAATGGATGAAACAGGTGTTTTTGGAGAAATATTAGGACTGTTGCAATACCAAGGATAAGAGAGAAGAACTATTTAAAATGTTACAAAGGGATGATGAAAGTCCGTGAATATTTTGTTGAAATGATTTTATATAATGTGCAGAGAGCTGGACAAACTAATATCGTGTTAGATGTGCTCAAAATAATCCTACTTCATTTGATTAGGGAAGACTGCCTAGACATGTTGAACCTATTAGAAAAGGGGGATATCTCAAAGGAGTCCTTTGAAAACATCATTGAACTATGAAAAAGGTATTCCAAGAACAACAAACGGGATAAACGAGACAAATTAGAACATGATGTCTTCGAAAGAACACAAAAGTCATCTAATGGAGGAGCCACCCATGTAGAAATAGGAAATCTCCTTGAAAATTTATAGATAGAAATGATGAGCTCCATATCCTTGGAAATAGATGTCCCAAGGGAAAAGCAGAAACAAGTAGTAGAGGATCTCACACTTGGTATATTCTACCCTAAATGTAGGAAGAACCACCCTCTAAAGGAGTGCCCGCTCGAAAAGATAGAAGTGTGTCAGCCATGTGAGATGAACCATGACACAAAATAATTCCCTCCACTACCTCAAGTGAAGGTAGATCTCTAGGAATGAACTCCAGATGTGGAACCAACCTACTTTATTGCACAGAAAAATCCCTGGCAGCCTCGAAATCAAGGTATGGATCAAGCCTTGTTTTCATTTCTGAATAAAATGAATAATTGGATTAATATGAAGCACATGAATACACAATTCCCATCATATTATTCTAACCATCAATGGTATCCCTCTCAACCTGTGATGCAAAATTTTAACTCCTGGAACCCTTAGACACAGCCACCAAACCAAAAAAATTCTTGGTCTCCTAGATGGAGGAACTTCCATTCGGGGAACAAGTTTTCCCATAACCAACCTCCTCAACAGCTTCCACATCAAAAATTTCCTCATTAATCATACCCTCCTCAACAATACCCCAACCTTATCAGCAGTTGCAGCTGCAACTCTAGAATAATGTTGTCCCCAATATGCTGATACAACCACAGCTACCTGCTCAACCTAACCCCAACCCAAATAATAAATTAGTCCATTAGTTTGAGACTGCCAACATGGCCACTTACTCCATTACTCCAGTTCCCTGCAATGACATCTGCTTACAATCAGGGAGGGTAGTGGAGCCTTTGGTCATTGAGGATGTTCCATCCTCTATGCGTGAAGAAAGGATGAACCAATAGTATTTATACAATACAATGACCCCCATTATTGAGGACGCTAAACATCCTATCAATATGCCAGATGAAACAAAAGAAGACACATTTATCGACACGTAGCCTACAGAATTCATTAGGGAACCACCATACCCTGAAAGATTAACACTACCAAATGTAGTGGGACAACCTCAATTTAACCTCTTAGGAGAGTTAAAAAATATCTATGTCAAAATTCCACTCCTTTAGGCCCTTCATGATGTACCTATCTATATGCCAGAACCATTCAAGATCTATGTAGAAGGAAACCAGGAAGAAAACCTAGGGATCCTCCCACTATTCATGTCATAGGGAAATTATCTGAATTAACAATGGGAAAAACCCTCTTGGCCAAATATGAAAATCCTGGGAATCCCACTGTCACTGTGCAGATTGGGAGCACATAGATACCCAACGTACTAGTATATTTAGGTGCAGCAATTAACGTCATGACCATTGAAACTGTAAGGAAACTTGGGCTCACTAATATCATCCCAACTCCTACTGTTTTAGAACTGGTAGATAGATCCACTATTAAACCTGAAGGAATATTGGATGACCTCATTATCTCAGTTGATTCATGGGAATATCCTACTGACTTCTTGCTTTTACATCGTAAGTTGCAGCTAGGAGGAAACCCATTGATCCTGGGAAGGCCCTGGTTAGCTACAACTAATGCTTGCATCAGTTGTCGGTATGGGTCTATGACCATATCATATGGAACCAAGATAAAGAAGCTCACTCTCTATCCTCCAGCTCGGTCGATCCTAGAAGCTGAAACTTCATTATGGATGGATCCAGAGGAAGAACATGGTGTTCAACCATTTTTAATGATAAGAAAGGCCTTGACTTTTAAAGATGAAACTAAAGACGATGCCATTAATAATTTCATCAGTGAACCCACTTCTGTCAGGAAGAAAATTTATCAGATCCTGAATGCTACTCTAGGTGAAGAAGAACAGTAAAATCTCACAGAGGAGACATTAGTCAGTGATACTCACATAGTTCCAGTGTTGAAAAATTCAAAAAGTGTTCCTATCGAGGTAGAGTCTGGAAAAACCCTGAATATCAATCCCAGTCTTGCTCTAGATGAACAGGAATGCCTAATCAGTATCTTAAAAAAACATAAGGGGGCATTTTCCTGGGAGCACACAGACATGAAGGGCATCCATTCTAGTATGCTCACCCACCACATTTATATCAAAAGTGGCTCCTAGCCTATGATCCAACCTCATAGAAGAATGAATCCCAATCTTAGGGACATAGTGAAGGAATAAATTCAGAAACTCTTGGAAGTAGGATTTATATATCCCATTTTAGACAGCGAGTGGGTGTATCCACTCGTTAAAGTACCCAAGAAGAATGGTAAATGGAGAGTCTATGTGGACTATAGGGAGCTGAACAAGGCAACACAAAAAGATCACTTTCCCTTGCCTTTCATTGATCAAGTACTTGACACCTTATCCAGGAAGAATTTTTTCTCCTTCCTGGATGGGTTTAGCGGGTACAATCAAATCCAAATTGCTCCTGAAGACCAGGATAAAACTACCTTCACCTATCCCTAGGGAATTTTTACATATAGAGTACTTCCCTTTGGCTTATGCAATGTACCAGACACATTTCAAAGAGCTGTGATTGGAATATTTTCAGAATTGGTTAATGATAGTATGGAAATTTTCATGGATGATTTTACTCCTTATGGCAAAGACTTTGAAGAAGCATTGAAAAACTTGGAAAAGGTTTTAACATGCTACGAGTAGACCCATATCTCTTTGAGCAATGAAAAGTGTCATATCATGATGAGTGAAGGAGTAGTATTGGGGCATTTTATCTATGCTGATGGCATCTAGGTAGACCCCTCTAAAATCAGGGTAATAAAAAATATACCTACTCCTAGAACTCAAAAAAAAGTGCGTAGTTTCTTAGGGCATGTTGGATATTACATAATATTTATAGAGAACTTTTCCAAACTTGCCTCTCCTTTGTTTTCATTGTTAATGAGGGATGTGCAATTTACTTGGAATGAGGCATGCCAGACAATGTTTGTTAAACTTAAGGAGAAGCTGTCAATAGCTTCCATCCTAAGGGGGCCCAATTGGGCCCTGCCCTTTCACATTTCTTCAGATGCCTCTGATACCGCCAATGGAGCAGTTTTAGGGAAACAAGATGGTCAAGCACATTATGCAGTTTATTATATTAGAAAAAAATTATCCCCTACTAAACTTAATTATACTGTTACCGAGAAGGAGTTTTTAGCCACTATTTACTCCATTAAAAAATTCTGACATTATATCACTGGATATCCTACCTTTGTGCACACTGACCTCTCAGCCATCAAGTATTTAATGAATAAAGCTGTTACAAATGCTTGAGTAACTAGATGGATGTTATTATTACAAGAATTTGATATCACCATTATAGACAGATCTAGATAAGAAAATGTTGTTGCTGATTCCTTATCTCGTTTTACTAATAGTGATGATAATCTTCCTGTTGAGGACTCTTTTCTAGATGAACACTTATTTACAGTTTCATCTCATTCCCCTTGGTATGCAGATGTCGCTAACTAATTTGTTGTAGGGAATCTTTCGACACGTTTTTCAAAAAGAGAAAGGAGGAAAATCATTGAACAAAGTGCTAGGCATTGTTGGATAGATGGTCATCTCTTCTACATAGGCCCTAATCTTGAGATTCGAAGATGTGTAAGAGAAGATTAAATATTCGGTATCCTGACTGAATTTCGTGATGAGCCTTGTGGGGGACATTTTGTAGATAGGAGGATAGGACACAAAGCACTGAGAATGGGCTACTATTGGCCAACACTTTTCAGGGATGTAAAAAAATATGTCCATTCTCGTGATAGCTGCCAGAGGATGGCCCAACCTAACAGATTGGATAAAATGCCTCTTAAACCAAAACTAGTGGTTGAAGCTTTTGGCAGATGGGCCTTAGATTTTGTTGGCCCTATCAACCCTCATTCCAAGAAGAAAGCCTACAGCTTGGTTTGTACTGACTACATGACTAAATGGGTAGAAGCTGTGGCTTTGGTGAAAGCCAATTACTAGGCTGTGATCGATTTCCTATATGGTGAAATATTTACCCATTTTGGAGTACCCAAGGAAGTGGTTATAGATGGAGGACCTCAATTTGTGTCACATTAATTTGAAGCATTGCTATGGAAGTACCATATTCAGCACCGAATAGCTTCACCATACCATCCCCAGGACAATGGCTAGGTGGAAAGCACTAACAAATTTATTGAAGCCATCCTTACCAAAATAGTTAGGAGCCATCATAGAGATTGGGCTAATAGACTTCCAGAAGCATTGTGAGTGTATCGTACTACTTGGTGCAATACTACAGGTTTCTCTCCTTATGACTTGGTGTATGGGAAAATTGTTGTCTTCCCCATTGAAATTGAAATCAAGACTTTGAAGACAACTATGGAGGTAAACTTAGATGTGACTGAAGCCTAGAAGAGAAGATTGAATCAATTGAATGAACTTGATGAGAAACGTTTAGCTACTATGGATCGAAAAGTATTAATCCAACAACAGAGATCCAATTGGCACGATCGAGTCATCAAAAAGAAAGTATTATATGAAGGAGACTGGGCATTATTATACGATTCAAGATTCAAAAGGGACTTCAAGGGTAAGTTACACACAAGATGGTTGGGCCCATACCTAGTAGATAGAGTATTTGATAATGGTACAATCCCCCTGGTAACCACTGATGAGAATCGTGCATCATTGTTTGCTAATGGTCATAGGATGCAACTATACTATAATCCCATTTCGAAGGATGCATTCACTTCACAGATTGCAGCTGATCTGAAATACCAATTAGAACAAGGGTAGGAATCTTTCTCTACCCCTGTCAATCTTTAGATAATCTCTGTAAATCTTACATAAATTTTTGTACATAAATAAATTGATATTTTTACTATTATTTTTATCTTTTTCCTTTGCATTTGATTCATTTTTTTTTAAGAATATGTGTAGGGATGTTCCTGAGGAGCAATGATCATGATCGCGCCTAACAACCAGGATCGTCCTTTTATAACTTCCTGCATCAGAAGAAAAATCCTTGAACAGTTAGTTGCAGCTGTAACACTGTAAAATACAGCCCTTTACCCCATTTGTGCAGCTACAACACCGTAAAAATTTGCCTATTTTCTATTTTTTCTGCAGCTGCAAGACCGTAAAAAACCACCCTTTATCCCGTTCTACGTAGCCACAACACCGCAACTTAATGCCTTTTTCTACCCACACGGCTATGACTCCATTTAAATTATGTCCATTTTTTTACCCCTTTTTGGTAGTTGCAACACCATTTCACTCTTGTCCATATGTACCTTTTCAGGTAGCTGCGACACCATTTTTATCTTACCCATCTTTACCTCTTTCATTTTTTCCATTTTTACCTTTTATGGCAGCTGTGACTCTACCAAAACTGGCTATTTTTTCTATGATTCATGGCTGTGACTCTATGAAACTACTTGAATTATCTATGGCATCCAGTTGTGACTCGTCCAATATTGGTAGAACTCTTTGCAACCCTGGTTCACAACTTCACCGCATTCATTATGTTTCCGACAAGATTGACAAGATGGTTTTGGTCCACCGATTGAAAAATTCATTACAACATGCCTGCAATAATGATGAAATTTAAATGGCTGCACTTCACACGCTTCACTATTCTCAAAGGTCACCATTCATCGCATATTTCCAAAGGTATGGTTCTAATTATTTACTTGATTAAGCGTTAACTAGATTTAACAACATTAATCATACCTTCCTTTCTGCACCCATTATTACACCCACATATCATTTAATGTCCACTCATACCAATTAATGGACATTTAAGTTTATCTGATAACTACCACCTTTCCTAATTTGGGATAAATTTCCAAACATTTCCATGCTCTAACTTTATGAATTTACCCAAATCCACTCTCAGTTGTTCACGCATACTTTTTGCTTTAACCTCCATTGTCGGGACCTGTAATATTTTGGACTAATAAAGAATTATGAAGTCAAACAAACATGGGTATCCCAGTGCAACATGAACCTCCAAATATGCAAGAACTGAGAAGAAATGATGAAATTTTTGCTATTTATGAAGCTGTGGGATGGGCTGAATTATTCCAACACCTGAATGGGTTTCATCGAGAGATAACTCTACAATTTTCCTTAAATCTTACAGAAACCCACTCATAGGTTAGGGGGTTACATATAGAAGTCTTTGAAGCAATAGTGGCTAAAGTCACCACCCTTCCTCGGGTGGGAAGAGCCTACTTTGGTTGAATAACCCCCAATGCTGCTATAGTACAGGATTTTTTGATATAGGGGGAGCAAATTCATCAGTCGAGGAGATGGATAGCATTATAGTCACTGCCTCAGCCATGGGATCAAGTAGCAGTATTCCCCAAGAATATATCCCCTATGAAGGTAGGTATCAAAATTTTTATTATTCTGAACTTCCTCTATTGTCTCATCTATGCCATAGGGCCTTACTAAACATTCCATTTTATTTATTTAATGACCTACACCATATGGAAGGGTTTGTTAGAATAGCCAATCATCTAAAATCCTCCCTTATCCACCATGGCCTCATCAAATTAATAATCTTAAGGGCCTTAGCTGAAAGGAACCAAACTTGGGAGAAATTTACAGGTTAAATTCAAATAAACCAGGAACCCGCCCTTTTTCCTGGAATTCCAATAGAGGCAGAAGTAGAAGTACCTGTACTCTTGGGGGATATTCAAAATAAAGAGGAGCATGCAAATGTACATTTGGGGGGAGATGAGGAGAAATAGGAGGATCGAAGTCCCTCCAATTTAGTTAGGGGGGGAGATAATACTGGATAGAATGAACATTCAGATGACCAAGCAGAATAATTGGAGGAAAATGCAAGAGAAAACCTTGTGGAAGGATTAAATAATATGGAAGGTCTGATAACAGAGGATGAAGCTAGAGCAGCATTAGATGCTGCAACAGTTGAAGCCGAGGATGTTAGAACCATGATAACATAAGGAAACACAGAGGTATTTACCATTGAATATTCCCCTGAATAGGGGGGGGGGGGACTCTGATTGAAGAAGAATAGGAAAACGTTGAGATAGAAGATATCCCTTCCACATCAGCTACAAATATGGAGATTCCTGCACCATAAAAGAAAATAAGGAGATCAAAAGAAGAGACATGGGAATCACAACTAATAATAATAAAAAGAACCATGTTAGTTACAACACCTGAAGTAGCACGAGAAAGATGGGAATCCCTAGAAGCACAGATTGAATTCCCCATTCTGAGACCCAAAGAAAATGATTCCCCATAGGAACCAGCTGTAGAAGAACCTCAAATTGAGGGACTTTTTCACAAAAATGGTCTATTGAAAGAAGAAGTACAATGAATTCAGAAAGAACTAGAAAATTGGAAGGAAGCATGCAGAAAGTGGGTAGAAAGGAAGCTACACACACTGGTTGAAGCTGTAGATCGATTAGAAGGATCACCTCCTTCCAAGGATGGTGAGGAGGAAGAAAGAGTGGTCTTCCCTATTTGTGAAGAAATATTTGACTAGTTAAGATACAAATTCATATTTCATGCCTTTGTGACACAACAACCCATACCGGTAGTTGTGGAATAACAAGGACAAGAAGCACCTAAGATAGAAGTGAGGGATGCAGAAATGATCCCTAATACAGAAAAGGGGGAAAATGAACAATTACAGTCATAGCCAATAGAAGAAGGACAATCGGATTGGAAGGATGGTGAAGCTCCCTAATAGAAACTTCAAAAAATGGAAGTAGTAGATAAACAGGGTGTTGATACACAAGAACCAACATTTCTGAATATTCTTGTTGAAGTTGCCACCCAAATTGGGGCAGATGAATCAGAGGCCGAAATTATTCCTGATTTTAGTGAATAAGTGTGTGTCGTGACTCCTGAACTATCTCAGGGCACAGAACTAATAGAAATGGAACCCCAGTAGCAGGATGATGATGAAATTGAACAAGGTGTTGATACATAAGAACCAGCATCCCCGAATATTCTTCTTGAAGTTGCCACCCAAATTGGGGTAGATGAACCAGAGGCTGAAAATATTCCTAATTTTAACGAAGAAGTCTGCGTTGTGACTCTTGAACCATCTCAAGACACATAATTAATAGAAATGGAATCCCGGAAAAAGGAAAATGAGGAAGTTAAAAAGGATGTTGTCACATAAGAACCAACATCCCTAGAAATTTCTGTGGAGATTCTCAGGAAGCAAGAATAAATTGATCGCAAAATGGATATAATTCCTGATTTGGATTTAGGAGAGGATGAACAAATGCAATCAAAATCCTTTGGGGACACTAAAATCCTTGAACAACAGCTCCATATTGTAGAATACATGGAAGTAACTCTACAACCCTAGCATCATGAAGAAATAGAAGGGCATGGCTCTATTACACAAGAACCAGTGGCCTTGCATCCCCCTGTCAAAGCTACAGTTGACAATCAGGTAGATGGGGAGATAAAAATTCAGGAATAGGTTTCCACACAAGAACCAACACCTTCACAATCAGTTGTTGAGGTTGCTATAGGAGAACTCCAAGAAGGGGTTTCTATTACAAAAGAACCAACATCCCCAGAAGTTGTTTCAGAGGCACCTATGGTTGAAGTTGGTGTAGGATAAATTCAAGGAAGGGGTGTTGTTACATAAGAGCCAACACCCTTAGAAGTGATTTCAGAAGTATCCATGCAAGCAGTACAAGATGTTCAAATTGGAACATCAGATGATAAGGTATGGACTCAACTTCCTCAAAATTTTGTCAATTTGGATTCTAATAATGAAGAACATGCTGAAGATGAAGAAATATAGAGGCTGACAAAAGAACTCTCAATCCTAAGAATAGAAGTGAGGAAGTGGAGGAGTCAGGTGGAGAGGTGTTAAGAAGGGATGGTTTCCCTTACTGAAAATAGCAATACCATCATGGAATTGAAGGAAAGATGGGAAGAAGAACTCATGTTCCAGAAACTCCATTGGGAAGAGATACAAAAGGGGCTAAAGGAGATGAAAAAGTTCAAATCCACGTAGGTGGAAAAAGATAAGTTGTATACTCTTTCTCAGGAATTGTTGGGTACCAGAGTACCATCCTCCTCTTACCTTGTGTTTTTATTTGAGCAGTTCATTTGGTTTAAACTGAGGGCTGTAAAATAAGGGAGACCATATGCAATAGCAACCTCAGCTAAATTCTTGGAAACATTTATGGAAGGTGACTTTGAGGAGCATAAAATGATTTGTGAGCTTTATTTGCATGAGTTGGCTTGTCCGTTGGATTGCCATTCGAATCCTACCCCTTTCTTAGGTGATGTTCAGATGAGGGATTTTGTCTCCTTTGTTAGCAACCATTTTTAGTGGGAAATATCCTTCCAAACTTTGTCTCATAATAAGTCCACTCTAACCTTTGGATTCGAAGCGAACCTCAAAACCATCATCTTCTCCTTGCTCATCAGCAAAATGTACTCGCATGTCCCATCCAAACTTAGCAGATGATGGAAATTCAAGAAAATGTTATCTCTACTTGTGTCAATTGGATTTCCAAGCATCAACAATTGGCTTTGGAAGGTAGCTAGCACAGATGGCAGTCTGCCTCTTCAACCTTGAGAAATAGATATCCCTACTGTTATAGGAATTTTAAACATGCACTTTCCAGGGTTGAGGGATATGTTGGATGCATGAAGGAATGTGGAGTTAATTGGTAGAAACTCAAATTCAAATTTCCTCTCATTTGGTGGCCAAAAAAACCATACAGGGAATCCTTCTCATTAACAAAGGTAGAAGAGAATATGTGTTGGAGATATTTGGTTGTCCATAAGGGATTCTTGGAAAAATAGGGAAGGCCTAAATTCCCATATAAATTTTCTTCTCTCCATGAACAAAGTACAATTCCAGATTCAGATTCAGACTAATGGAGGTTGTTGCATGGGTGCTAGCTAGAATATTTCACCTTCTGCAGACAGTAAAGTGTTCCACTAGTCTGAATGGTTCAAATCCATAACAAATGAATGACAAAGGTTGAAGACCTTCTGTGGATGTCATAGATACCTAGAATGTGATGCTTTGATAGTAACCATGTGTACCTACAATCAGATTAAACATGTAAACACATCAAAGCTGCTAGAATATAATCTACTGATCCATGTTAGTGACTAAGGAATCTAACAACATACATGTGAAATCAAACAACAATAGTAATGTGGGACAAAATTCAACTTTGCATTAAGATAAAATGGAGAAGTTTACAACCAGTTAAGCCTTAGTGTTGACATGCATCTCCATGAAACCAAACACTCTCATCCCCATAAGCTCCAACTTTTTCTCTCTATGCTCTCCAATGGCTTGGGCCAAGTAATCAATCCAACATCATAACAATACCTTAAGAGTCCTCCCCTCAACCATGGACATGAGATTTTAATTATAAGGCTCAACTGATAGGGATGGTTGATATGTTTGTGGATGAGGTGGCCTCTAAGATCCTAGGATGAGGGATCTCAATATCAACTAACCCAAAATGATAGGGATAAGGGAGGACATGAGGCTCATGATCTAGAAGCCTCGAGAATCTTCTCTTTTTCCCATTTTACCCAGGGTACCACTTTTCTCCTTCAATGATAGCGCGGTTCAGGTAAGAAACACTTATGGACTAAGGGCCATAAGCAGTGGCACCGCTTATGGATAACAAGGGATAGGAGGTGCAAGTAAGGTACCACTCTTGGACAAAGGGGAAGGCACGGTGTTGAGCATTTTTGGGAAAGATTGACAAAATTGTATGATTTTCCACTCCAAGTGCTGGGATTCAGGGCAAGTAGGTATGTTAAGAGTCTTATCACATGATGGTGATATGATTTTGGTATAACAAGATTCCCCCCAAAGCATGAGTCTTATAGGGATATGATAAATGAGAGCTTTGAGAGAATAGGTAGTTGCTACAAGGTGAAAATGTTGTCTCGATCGGAGTATGTTGTCAAGTAGGTATCTATAGTACATCAGTATGTTGACTCATAGACACAAGTAACCAAATCATGGTTGTAGACCAATACAAGGCAGATCCATGAGAGCAATAAAGAGGACTCCATGAGATTTCATATTTTCATATTTAGGGAGCCTAAAAAGAGTTTAAAGAGGACTCCATGAGGTTTCTTTACACAATGTCACTTTTTACGAGCCTGGAAAGAATCAGAAATATAATTGACGATCTTTTCATGTTTAAGGAGCCTGAAAAAGAGGTGATAAGAAGACTCCATGAGGTTTCTTTATACAGTGTTAGTTTTTACGAGCCTAGAAAGAATCAAAATTAGACTCGAAGATCTTTTCATGTCTAAGGAGACTGAAAATAGTTAAAATAAGACTCCATTAAAAAATTTTCAGGTTTGAATCCAGAGCATGAAGACGTAATAAACTAAGCTCAAACCACTTTTCATGTTTTAACCAGAGCATGAAAAATGAAAAGTAAGCTCAACAACATCTTACTATTTTTAATGAGCTCGAAGATTATTTGAAAGAATGCTCGAGGATTGATTTCATTTTTACGCAAGCTTGAAACCAATGGGTAAACTATGCTTGAAAAATCGCATTAACATGATATACAGAGGTTGGAATATTTCCCCCAGCATGATTGCTAGCGAAACTTACCCCTAGCATGGTTGCTAGCGGATTGACATGCCCCCAAGCTTCATTTCATATGACTATTCTTCTTCCATACCCAAACTAAAAACCTGGTTACTAATGTGAAAATGTTCACTAGGGGGGTAGGAATAACGAGAATTAGGCAAGTGAAAAGAAGGTTCAAGTTATAACACTAAAGTGAAGACTCAACTCAAGGGAAGGGGATTTGTTTCATTTTTACACAAGCTTGAAATAGAAGGTAACTTTTCTTGGAACATGGTTTCATTTTTATGCAAGCTTGAAACCAAAAGGTAAACTATGCTTAGAACATGGTTTCATTTTTATGCAAGCTTGAAACCAAAAGGTAAAATATGCTTAAGGAAACCTACTTCATTTTTTAACGAGCTTGAAATAGAAAATAAACTATGCTTATGAATGATTTCATTTTTATGCAAGCTTGAAACCAAAAGGTAAAGTATGCTTGAGGAGATCCATTTTATTTTTTAACAAGCTTGACATAGAATGGGAACTTTTATGATGAAATGGTTTCATTTTTATGCAAGCTTGAAAGCAAAAGGGTAAACTATGCTTAAGGAGTGGTTTTATTTTTTAATGAGCTTGAAACCAAAAGGTAAATTATGCTCTCAACATGGTTTCATTTTTATGCAAGATTGAAACCAAAAGGGTAAACTATGCTTAAAGAAACCTACTCCTAACAACATGATATCTAGAGGTTGGTAGGTTTCCCCCACTTCATAAAATCTAGTGGCTTAGCTCCATTATGATTTCCATAGGCTAGATCCATGCCCCCCATTTTAGCTATGATGGGAAGAAGCTAACTAGAAGGGGAAAGAGACACAAGAACATGCGACACATTCAGGGTACTTTGATTACTAGGAGTCATGCGATAGTCAGGTGTAACAAAGGAAATCTGATCAATGGTCACAATCTTCCCATCATGGGGAAATACATAATTCTAAAGAGTGTGGACACAACAACATTCATGGCATACACATAATCACATCCAAGGAGTATATTAAAATCTAAAGGACCTTGGACCATCATAACATCAATACAGATAGTTTTCCCTCCTAATGTAATAGGTAAATAAAGAAGGGTCCCTAAAGGTGCAGTAGGTCTGTGATTAAAATCCAGTATCTAATTGGTGGCTGGCACAAGATGAGGAGAACCTAAATCTTTCCAAGTAGTTGAGGATAGAATACTAACAGAAGCCCCTTCATCAACAATAGTGCGAAGTATCTGCCTAGCAGTAACATTCACAACTATCTGGAAAGGAACACTCAAATGAAGACGAGACTCTGTTAGGTTACTCAAGTCAAAGGAAATAACCTCACTACTCATAGAGGGTTTTGTTGAAACAGACAAAATTTCTTCTTGTCGAGAACAATCAGAATGAAGCATAAAAACTTCAGCAGGTTTCAGTTCATTCTCTACTAGAAGAGAAGAACAAGATGAAGATTTGGTCAAAGAGACTACTTCAGTATTAACACTCTCTGATGAATGAGTGGGATTGAGTGGATATGACATCAACTTGACCACTTCACTCTCTGAAGGAAGAGCGGGATCAATTATAGGTGAAACCGAATTGATCACTTGGTCAACCAAGGAGGAATCGAGGGATAACTTACTATCACCTATTGGAATCGTCTGTTGATGATCAATAATATTTTCCAACCGACGTGAAGCTTCATCCATGCTTGGACAAATAAAAGTACGATGAATAGCCTTGCATATCAAACAAGGATACAAGACTTTACCCTTACGACCTTCTACCAATGGATCACTGGTTGAGGGAGTATCATCAACATGATGATCATAGGTTCATTGAAACAAATGTTCTGAACCTTTTATACCACTCTTCTTGGACATGGGAGAGACCAGGGCACTCCTTAAGAAGGTGGTCCCCCTTGCAAAGCTTACAAGATAACTTGGGTTTTTCGAGCATTCTCTTAGAACAAACACCATCAAGAGAAAATGGTTGTTTCTTTTTCTCTTTCTTATCCTTCTTCTTTTTACCCTTCTCTTTCTTATTCTTCTTATCCATGTGACTACTAACCATAGAGCTTTGGTTAAGCGAAGAAGAAGAAAGGGGGGAAGCCACAACCCGTGAAGCAGGAGCAGGATTAGGTTGAGGTCGATCCTCTCTAGGAGGAGAGGTGAGATTTGAGACATTAGGTGTAACAGGAATTACCAGATTAAACAGATAGACCGGTAATCCTATAGTTAATTCTGAAATATTTAGAGTGGCAATAAAGGGAGGACCAATACCTTCACTTGGAGGGAATACAAAAGGTACACCTTGGAAAGGGACCTCTTGAGTGGTAGTCCCAGATGAGGATTCCATCTCTAAACTCTCTAATAAACCCCTAACTACCATGCACAAGCAAGTACTACTCAAACTAAAAGAAACAAGCAAACATGTGAAAGGAGTGGATAAAAGTCAGGAACCTCATAGGATAGGCCAAAAGGATAACTCAGATGGTTTGAGGATTCCTAAAAGGGTCTCCTGATATACACTAGGTATGTGGGAGCTCAAATCGGTAGTAGTGTTGTCTAATGCATAACCATTCACAAGGGGGATTCCTATATATAATCAAGTACGTGAAGTAACTTTCTATATACCTCAAGTGTATGTGAAAGGATGTTCAATATACAGACAGTATGTGGAAGAACCACGTGAGTCCCAGGATGTAATGCGGACAAATAATGACAACTCCTACACTTAACGATGCCCAAACATGTTTCTAACTTATCACTCAAATTGCTAAAAGTTTTAACGTAGTACTACTGTTAATTTTATCATGTGCATTTAGGTGGAACCATGGAGTGAAAACTTGAAATTAAAGAAGATGCACATTGATCTATATGATAATGCAAGTTTTCCTCTTCAATGAAATTCTACCTAAGAGAGGGAGAGATTTACATTTCTTCCAAAAAATACACATCCAAATGCAAATTCAATTCTACCTTTCCAAACGGAAAGTGAAATATCACTGCACCCCAAACAATCTTCAAAGCAAATAAAAAAAAGATCTAGAGAACATCAAACATAAATAAACCAAAAATGTTTCCTATCCTTTCATGCTTGAAAAAGATGCATAAAAACTTAATGGAAAGATGATTTCACTAACATTTCCAAACAAATCTAACTCTAATGCATGCAAAGTTGAAAATAGATGTTTCTTCTCAATGAAAGTAAGATCTAGAATTTCAAACAATCATGCACAAAACAAGAAGAAAATCATTCAACAAACTTGCGAATAAAGAAAAAGAGAGAGAAAACTAAAACTTCTCTTTGAAACAGACAAGGAAACGAAGAACCAATATTTCCTACCAAGCATTGAAAAAATCAGCATGCAAAAGGAAACAAGAATCGCCCCAAGCAAAGAAAGACTCAAAACAACATGGATCACTCATGCATTCCAAGTCCAAAACAAACCAAAGCACACCCAAGAAAATGAAATGTATATTTCTGATTCCAATGAATAATATCTATAGAAAAGAGAAGGAGGTTTCAAGAAAAGGAAATAATGTAAACCTCAATGCAAGAAACATAAACTCTCTTTGAATGTAGAAATAATATAACAATCAAAGCAACTACAGAATATACATTTTTTTTTAAATACACTTCATTTTCATCGAAAAGTAAGCCTGAAAGACACAAATATCAAAATACAAAGTCTGGAACAGGGCCTACCTGGCACCGCGCAGATGAAGCTGCTGACAGACGGTTTTGAGGAAAAATCGCTCCTTGATCACCGGATTTAGGAGGTGGCACCGCATATGGCTAAATTGACTTAGGCGGTGGCACCACTTGTTTCCAACAGAACATGTGCAGCTCCCTAAATAGATCCAAAACACAAGGGAGAATGAAAGATCAAGTTAGAAATTGATCAGATCAAGGAAAAAATTGATGGATTGATAGTAAAAAACAGCATAAAAAGTAGAAATAATTCAGATCTGAACAGATCTGAAAGTTTCAAACCAAAATTCACTGAGTCAGATGGCAGATCTGACTGAAGAGAGTTCAAGATGGAGCCTGGATTTGGACAAGAGTTCAAGAACTGAGTAAGATCAGATCAACTGATATATATATATTCAATACCCAGCAGAGTCACCAAATCTGTTAGCTGGAATAATTCACCTTCTATAGACATTAAAGTGTTCCATTGGTTTGAATGGTTTAGATCCATAACAAATGAATGACAAAGGTTGAAGAGCCTCCTTGGGTGCCATAGATACCTAGAATGTAATGCTTCGATAGTAACCCTATGTACCTACAATCAGGTTAAACATGCAAACACATCAAAGCTTTTAGAATATAATCTACTAATCCATGTTAGTGACTAAGGAATCTAACAACATACATGTGAAATAAAACAACAATAGTAATGTGGGACGGAAATCAACTTTGCATTAATATCAAATGGAGAAGTTTACAACCAGTTAAGCCTTAGTGTTGACATGCATCTCCTTGAAACAAAACACTATCATCCCCATAAGATCCAACTTTTGCTCTCTATGCTCTCCAATGGTTTAGTCCAAGTAATCAATCCAAGAGCATAACAATAACTTAAGAGTCCTCCCCTCAACCATAGACATGAGCTTTTATTTATAGGGCTCAATGGATAGGGATGGTTGAGAAATTTTTGGATGAGGTGGCCTCTAAGATCCTATCATGAGGGACATCTAGTTCAACTAACCCAAAATGATAGGGATAAGGGAGGACACAAAGCTCATGATCTAGATGCCTCAATAATCTTCTCTTTTTCCCATTTTACCTAGGGTACTGCTTTTCTCCTTCAATGATAGACCAGTTCAGGTAAGAAACAAGGGATAACAAGGGATAGGCACTGCGAGCAAGGTAACACTCTTGGACAAAGGGGAAGGCGAGGTGCTGAGAATTTTTGTGAAAGATTGACAAAGTGGTATGAGTTTCAACTCCAAGTTCTAGGATTCAGGGCAAGTAGGTATGTTAAGACTCTTATCACATGAGGGTGACAGAATTTTGGTACAAAAATGGGGACATGCAACAGGACAATTGGGGGGATAAGTTGGGCCCATAAATGACCCCTTTTTGACCACCTTTACCTACCTTTTCTTGCCTCATCCTAATCCATTATGTACACTAAACAGAGGTTTTTACTTCACTTGGTCCCTCAATTCATATAGGTATGGTTAATCATTGTCTTATTTTATTAATGCATAGGATTTTTGTAATCAGTGCTCTATATCATGAATTATGCTAACATATGGTGGTTTTATAAAGATAATTCAAGATGTAAAGGATACAGGTGTAGTAGGCTGAACATGCCAAGAGAGGAATGAACATTCATTGTTGAGATAACTGCCATCCATTCCATCGTTTCCCAAAGAAAACGGTCAAAGGATACTTTTCCACGCAATATGTACAAAGGTAGCTGCAACATGCTGCAATGGATTCGGATGCAACAGTGCGTCGCTACTCAAGAATAGTGGTAATCCACAGAGTATCTTCTCGATTGATCATGATTGTCATTTCTGGATCGAGTAACAACCTTCATATATTTTCTGCTTCCATCTTTCCATGACTGTAACAACTTATTGTAATTGGGGCCGCCTAAAAATTAGAGATCTTCATGGCTTCCTGATATTAGTGGGAAGAAGTTATGATTTTAATTGTATAAATATTGGGAAATTTTTCGACCCAGGGGTTGGAAATTAATCGAGTATATTGTATAAGCTGTGATAGGGGTTGTATGCTCATCTTGCCATTTTCATACAAGGAGTTTGATTCTTCATATCTCAATGTTCTAACGTGTGCTACTTCTAGCATCTCTGTGCGAAGACTGGGCCCACCTTCCCATAGGGATTGCTGAGTTAATTAGCTATTTTATTTATTCTGTTGTGTGGTTTGAATTTTATGATAAATTCATTCATTTACAATAAGCTGCAATAGTCATCGATTTTTTGTGTGTTCATTTGAATCATCAGTAATTGCATCCCTTGTAAACTGGAGTGGTGTGGTGTGATAGTCGACTGTATAGGTTAACTTTCTCTTATGTAACTGTGTGATAGTTGTGACATCCTTGTTCATCCCTAGTTATTTCTATTTCTATTTTATTTAGATCCTTGCAGTTCATCCCTTTACATTTATAATTGTAGAACTTAATTCTTGCACTTTGAATTCCTATATTAAGTTGAATTAAGATAGTTAAGATGGATCTTCAGATGGCTTGGTAATTGAGGATTTAACTTTCTACAAAAGTAATCTAGATGTCTATTTCTTGAATCTTTTAATTCTATATTAAGGATTGTAAGAAGGTATTTGTGTTTGCATTCTTAAGAAGGTAATCTAGATTAAGTGGATTATGGGATGAGTTGGGTTGAACAGGAAAGTAGGGTAATTCATCTACAACATCATCTACTTAGTGTTTAAAGCATATACAGTGTGCGTTATCCTTGAAATAAGAGACTTCCATGGGTTGAAAATTTATATTGAACACTATGTATGTTGGATTTAATTAACTTGCATATAGGGTGCCCAACAGTTGGGTGTGTAAGCAGTGGGGAAGCTAGGCTAGATAGGTCTTGGGAAGGTGGTCTTAGCTCTATAGATTAGCTCATTAGCTTAATAGTTCTTCTTTCCCATTGCCTTAGAAGCCTGATAAACCCAACTGGAGAGATGGCTTGGTTGGTAGCTTGATAAACCCATATGTTGGCTTGGATGTGTCTTGTTGTGTTTGACCTTGTGAGTAACCTTTGGCTGGATAGTCTGATAAACCCAACTCTGAATGTTAGCTTGGCTAGTTAGCCCGATAAACATAGTAGTGAGATGGCTTGACTGTGTATAGTCTGATAAACCCCTATGTTGGCTTGTCTGGTCAATAAATGTTAATGTTAGCTTGACTATGTTCAGTCTGTGATACCCAACTATGAGATGGCTTGGATGAGTGGCCTATGGAACCCATATGTTGGTGTGTTTTCCCCTATAGCATGATAAACCCAAATGCGTTGGCTTTGCTGAGTGTTTTTGTACCCTTGGCTATGTATGAGTCTGCTAGTGTTCCCTTATTCCTGGAGGAAATCATGCCCAGCTCGGGGGTGGTGGTGTCATTGAGATATTGATGAGCACACTAGCCTATGGTTGGGTGGAACATTGCAATGACATAGATGGTTGCAGGAGAAGTTCTGTTCAAGATACGTTTTCTTGCCTATGTTAATCTCTGCAATTGTATTTCTTGCATTGCAATTGCTTGATGGAATGTGATGAACATGTTGCTATGTGAATTGATGCATGGTTCCTTTGAATAACTGCAATTATAGGAATCTATGTATGTTTTCTCTCAATGCATTTTAAAATAAGTTGCAGGGTAGATTGTCCAGATTGGTGATAATCTGAATGATCAAATCAATCCAAGACTTCAGTTAAAAAATTGAGTTTCTCGGTAGAAATATTCTTTTCCACAGTCTGTGGGATGCGGGATGTGGGAAGTTGGGTCACAGATTTTGGTTTCCACAATTTTTCCCTTTCGCAAGTTGCAGGATGTGAGATGTAAGATGCAGGATTTAGGGTGTCTTTTTGGATAATTATGGCTTTCCATATTTTTTCATTCTGCAACAGTCGTTTCTGATGCAAGATGCGGGATCGTGGTGTTGCGATTTACACGATTCCCAATGCGGCAATTCAAGTTTCAGCACCATCTATCTTCATGGGATGATTTTCCTCCATTGATCTGTTCCCAATGCAGGATGCGGGATGTGGGTTGTGGGAAGTGAGATTACAATTTTTGCAACTTTCTGATCCTACAACTTGGGCTTTCCACACCATTGATTTTTGCGGGTGGATTTTGAGCCATTGATTTGGTTCCAGCTGTGGGACCATTTGGGATCATTGATTTCCATTGCATTTTCTCTCCATCGTTCGATTTCCTTTGAGACCTTTCCTTACAAATTACTGAACTGCTCAAGGGAATACAGGAGGGAGTGTGACGGTGTTGGAAATGTCAAGAAGGGGTTCGTGGCCATGCCCTTCGTTTCGATGAACAGTAAAGGTTCTCGATGAAATTTTTAATTCCACATGATAACGGGGTATGGGTATGTGACATTGTGGTATCAGAGCTGTGGGTTGCAGCATTAGGCCTGGATGGGTTGGAAATCAATTAACTTTGTTGTCGATTACAGCATTGGGCCTAGTAGGCTAGGTGACAGTAAGTAAATGGTTTTGATTTTGAATTACTATGTATCTAACAAATGGTGTTGATAAACATTTTTTAGAGTCATAGTAAATTTTGGAAAAGTGAGTTTTGGCTCAACCATGAGAACCTATGATAGATATGAGGAACGAGATTCTTGAGAGCATGTGCAAGACGCTATGGGGGAAAATGTTTGAGTGGGAAATGATGATATCAAATCTAATGGAAGGGTATTTCAAGAGATGTCATCAAACATTGCAGCCACCATGAGAATCCTGATTAAATCTCAAGAAGAGCAGCATCAACTGAATGCTGCCATGTTGCAAAGTTTGGTAGACATCCAACAACGAATGAGCTCGAGACAATGTCCAACAAAACTTGAAGGTAGTAAGAGTAGTACCAGAAGAAGAAGAAGAAGGTATTCTAGTAGACCTCCTAACTCAGAAGGATCCACTAAGGATTCTAGGTCTTCATCTCATCGATAAAAGAGAAGGATACGTTATAGGAACAACTCACAGGATGTGTTATCTCCCAAAATAAATTTATTTTGATAGTATGAATAATTGGAGTCATGTAATAAAATATTTAAAGATGACTAAGAAATTAAAGGTCTCTGTTTGTGCTATGGTTGAAGAAATTGGAATTTTTAGCTTTCAATGGCTTAGGTGAGGTTCTTAATTGCTCATTAGCCACAGAAAGGCTTTGTTTAGACAGCTAATGATTTAACGCAGGATAAAGGTAAACCACTGAAAGCAGGCATGAGCAAGTAAATGGTAAAAACACTTTCGGTGGCTTAGGGGAGACTTCAAATGACCCATTAGCCACTAAAAAGTGATGCTTTTAGCAGCTTAGTTAAAAGTCCAAGAAGGGGGTTAACCACCGAAAGCAAACAAAAAGCGACATTGGTAAAGGCATTTTTGGTGGCTTAGGCGTATTAATTCTTGCACATGATCTAGGAACTAAGAATCAATATCATCAAAGAATAATCAACAAATACTCATGAAATGGTGTTAATCAGAACCAGAATGGTTTCCTCTCTGTATATTCAATAAACAATGAATAGTTACAATACCAATGTCAAGCAATAGCTTGAATCCATGAATAATTCGAATACCTAAGGAGACAATTCAATCCAGTGAGTGAGTCTAGCTTAACTGACTCTCAACCATAGGTTCACACTCAATTAACCACTTGAAGAAAACCCTAATTGACTCACCAAACCATAAATGAAGTTGGAATGCAATAAATGACTGAATATGAACTGAAGGAGATCAAACACATGTCATAGCAAGCCAACCATCAAGTGCTAGTGCTCCATGACTTCAATGAACCCTGATGAGGTTAACTGAAGCTAAACTAACCATCAGAAGTTGGTGGAGGTGCCATGTTGACTCTAGATCATTAAATAATAATAAATAATCATTAAATATATATTTAATGAGAGGAGGCACCTTAACTAACTGGTTTAACTGATTGTAACCACTAGTTAGCAATTAGGTGCATTAATATCACTCAGATCACCCCCGGAGTGCTCTAGTTAGCCTCCTTGACTATAGGAGAAGGATAAGTTAGCCTCCTTGACTGTAGGTAGGCATGGGTGTGACTGGATGATGGAAATTAATTCTCCACTAATGTCAATTAATGTCAATTATACTTAGGATAGTGGTTTAACTAGGCCAATTTGACCAAAAAGTGTGTGTATGATGGTAAATGTCTCCAACACCCCGCCTTAAGCTATAATCAGGAACAGTTAGAAATCATAGATGCATAAAAATGCTACGGCCCCAGAAAAAAAGGCCATAGGTCACCTTGTACAATAAAGTAATTGCTTAATATAAACAAGGAAATGGGAAAAACCTCATGGGAAAAATACCCCCCCTCAAACTAAGCAGTAAATCAAAAATTGGTTCTTCTATGCAGAAACATCCTAATACTATGCATGTGAACCTCTAAATCCAAACTAAATGAATATTTCTAGAGGAATCTTCCACTTTGGAAGAATAACAATGCACTCAACTGAATCAGAAATATAAACAGCTGCACAGTGAAAACTGGACCCATGTAGAGTAGCTGAAATCATCTGAAGAGAGAGAAAAGGTTCTTGATGATTCAAAACATGTGTGGAACACTCAAGAAACTGATATGTTGCAGCCTTGAACAGAAAAACATGAGTGGTAAAATCATCCCCAAATATTAGGAGCAAGTGTCCAAGCGGATGCAGAATGCTTTCCTCTTTACTAGTTCTGTGAGGAGATGAGCTTGTGACCAAAGGTAGAGAATCCCTGGGACTCTGGAGAGTGAATGATTGAGATCCATAATATTATATAGCTTCATAAATATCTAATGACTCACAAAATAAAATATCTTCAACCTCATAAGAGGAAACTAACACCAAATCCCCAGCAGTAAAATTGAAGAAAAACTGCGGTACTTGATTTTTCACACCGGATGTGGTGAGAGCAGCTACAAGCATGACTGAAAGCTATTGGATTTTAAAATATGAACAAAATAATATCATATAAGAATTTAAATAATATCTAAATAAGTTCACAACAGATCCAAAACTGTGAAATGAAATCAAATCCCTAGCAGCAGTTTCGAAGGAGACTTGCGGTAGTTGTTTCTTCACACTGTTGATGAGAACAGCTACAAGCAGTACTGAGAGTTTATGAAAATGAAATTTTGAACCAATAAATATCATATCAGATAAAAATAATATCATATCATATTCAATAAGGTTCATATCATATCCAAAATTATGGTCAACCGAGACGGTGGATGCACAGTTGTCTTTTTCTTCAAAATTCTGAATTTTGGTGCATGCAATCCTGCAGGATTTTGCTAGAAGATATAGATCATGGGGAGTGAATGTGTCACTCTTATAATATTATATTTATTCCAAAATATCCAATTTTTTACATATTTTCACACCAGCAGCAACATTAGAGGGAGAAAAATCAAATTTCTCTTCACTTTCGGAAGCAATTACTGGTAAATTTTGCATAGAATTCAAAGGAAAATCACTAGTGAATGTTTGCATGGAAGTGCAGCAATATTTTTCTTCAATATTAGAGATTGGAATGTCTTCTTCTATTTCATAAATATGAGGAGATGAGATATCAGAGATCTCATGAAATTCCAGAGCATCAGGAGAAGGAGTCATTGCATGGAGACTTTCTTCAATTTGAATTGAATGTGTAGAAGATTCTGCTTCATATTCATCTTGAACAAATTCATCAGAGAGAGTAGAGGCTGATAATTTTGAGTAAAGAACTCTTGTGGTGCTGGCTGTAATATCCAAAGTACTATTATGATCCTCATTGTGCTTGCCAAAGGTTCTGTCCAATTTTGTCCATACTTCGTTTGGGTATTCAACAGAACCAATAATAAGGTAGTACAAGCTAGGAGAAAGGGCCAGTCATATTTCTCCAAAATCTCTATCACCGTCATTTATCCAGTCATTTTCATTCTCATAAGACTCTTTTCCAAGTCATATAGACACCTCATAGAGACCTTGTCTCTTCAGAGATGTAATCATCTTCAACTTCCATTCCGAATAACTTGTGAATGGGGTGAGAAGAGGGATTGATGAGTCCATTCGAAGTTGTACCTGTTAAGACCTACAAATCAAAACAAAAAGGGCACTGTAAGGTCAGACATCCTGCACATTCTAGGCTTTCATCACACCCAGCATAGTCAATCAAGCAAGCTTGATCAACGAGTTATATACTTGCGATATTGAGTGGTAAGCCTTGGCTTCTGGTGCAGGGTTGGATTTTTGAGCTATTGCTCAAATTTCATGGAGAAATCTATCAAAAAGCTTGTTTTTGAGAGATATATCTTCATCCCACCATATGCTATGATACCATATTAATTCTTGCACATTATCTAGGAACTAAGAATCAATCTCATCAAAGAATAATCAACAAATACTCATGAAATGGTGTTAATCGGAACCATAATGGTTTCCTCTCTGTATATTCAATAAATAATGAATAGTTACAATACCAATGTCAAGCAATAGCTTGAATCCATGAATAATTCAAATACCTAAGGAGAAAATTCAAATTCAATGAGTGAGTCTAGCTTAACTGACTCTCAACCATAGGTTCACACTCAATTAACCACTTGACCAAAACCCTAATTGACTCACTAAACCCTAACCAAAGTCAGAGTGCAATAAATGATTGAATCTCAATTGAAGGAGATCAAACACATGTCATAGCAAGCCAACCATCAAGTGCTAGTGCTCCACGACTTCAATGAACCTTGATTAGGTTAACTGAAGCTGAACTGACCATCAGAAGTTGGTGGAGGTGCCACGTTGAATCCAAATCATTAAATAATAATAAATAATCATTAAATAATATATTTAATGAGAGGAGGTGCCTCAAATAACTGGTTGAACTGATTGTAACCACCAGTTAGCAATTAGGTGCATTAATATCACTCGGATCACCCCCCGGAGTGCTCCAATTAGCCTCCTTGACTATAGGTAGGCGTGGGTGTGACTGGATGATGGCAATTAATTCTCCAATGATGTCAATTAATGTCAATTATACTTAGGATAGTGGTTTAACTAGGCCAATTTGACCAAAAAGAGTGTGTATGATGGTAAATGTCTCCAACAAGGTGAGAGGTCATAAATCTCATTAGCCACCAAAAAATGATGCTCTCGGCAGCTTAGTAAACATTTCAAGAGGGGTGTTAACTGCCAAAAGTAGGAAAAAAGGAATTGGAGAAAAATCACTTTTGGTGGCTTAGGAGAAAGCTCTTATGTTTCATTAGCCACCAAAAGGACAGGCTTTCGGCAGTTAAAAAGAATATTCGGCAAGGCCAGTATCCACCGAAAGATGGGTTTCACCGCAACATTGGGAAAATGGTTTCGGTGGCTTGGGAGAAAGGATTATCATTTCATTAGCCATCGAAAGCCAAATTTTCGGCAGGTTGTAGACAAATTCTCGAAGACTGTTAGCCACTGAAAAGGAAAAAAAGAGAAACGGTTAGAAATTGGTCAAATCAAACCCCATTAGCAAGATAATGATCTGTAAAGGGCGTGATAAACCACTGAAAGGACACGAGGCTATGTAACTGCATGAGGGAATGAGTTATAAGGTAATTATTTAAAACTAAAGATTACAGATGTGATGAAACCCTCCTTCTACCTCCACCTATCCACAGAGCTGCAGAAAGGGCCAATGAGTATCCAGGATGATTTTGACAGCATTGTTGAGCAAGGGGTATTGAAAAGATCAACTAAAGACATCAACCTCTGACCTCAGCCTCAATCATGAATGATAAAGCCCTCATAATCAGTACCAAATATTCACTACACCCCACCCTCGACTTTGGCATTTCTATCCACTATAAATCCATCTCTGAGATGTAGCCTGCTAAAACACTGTCATACAGAACTTAAACTTATTTTTGTAGGTACCCAGGAGTGGGATTCAACAAGATGAAGAAGGGAGGACCTACTCTTAGGCATGAGTTCGGATATATCAGCTACTTGGAAGCACATCTAGAGGCCTGTAAAATTTTCTAGGATGCTGGCTGCTAGAGGTTTTGTGAGAAGATACAAGGTTCACATCAGCATGTGGCTGAGGAATTTTCTCTCTCATTTGATGGCTCCAAGTCAGTCATAGGGAAAGATGAATTCCACATAGATGAAACCCTAATTAATGAAGTGACTGAACTACCTGGCATAGGAGAAAAGTGGTTCAAAACCACCATACAAAAAGATGTAGAGTTTAGGTCTTACCTAATGCTTGAGCATAGAGGAGTGGTGTGGAAGAAGAGTGTGCCATCCTCCTAGTTAGAAGAGGGGTGGCAGCAACTACTGAATGCCATTGTGGTTTACATAACATGTGAAGGAAGATATAATAGAGCCATGATCTACAATTTTAAATTAATGAACTACTTCACAGGTAAAATCCCACTAAATTTTCCCTTTTACTTACATAGGAGTTTGGGAAAAATGGCATACCAGGTGAAGGCTCAACCAACCAAGATTGCTAGTAAACTATCTCATCATGGCCTTATCCAACTTCTGATCCAAGAATTGCTAAAGATGATGAATATGGCATGGCCTTATTTCTTGTTTTGGAATGGATTTGAAACATGCCTTCAGCCAGAAGAAAAGGGGAAGTCTCTTGCCAAAAATTCCAGCACACCAAGGAGTGGGAGAAGAAAAAGAAGGGATATATCCCCAGTAGCAGCAGAACAAACTCCCTCCTCTTCCAAATCCAAGAAAGTCAAAAGAAACTTGGATTTCAGTGAGAAGGGTCATGAAGTTGCAACACATAGTGAGAACAATTTGAACTTGCCCTACTCAGATTCATAAGAGGAACAAGAATAAGGTGCAGGCATATCTTTATAGGTTGTAGAAGAGATTCAAGAACTTCCATCACCTACAACTAAAGAGCAAGATGAACCAATAGAGAAGGCTTCCCCCGGCAAGCCCAAGACTCAAAAGATAAATCAGTTGCTGAGGCAAGTATATGAAATGGAAGTTTTGGTCAGAGAGGTAAAGAGAAATAATGCTACATTAACCAGTAGGAACAAGCTACTGCATAAATATTACCTAAAGAGAGAGAAAGGTACATTTTCTTAAAGATACTGAATATAAGGTATGTAAAAGAAAACACAAGATTGTATAGGATGATCAGTCTTCAAAAACTATAGATGAAGGAGGCCAAGCTAAACCCTAGCAGCCACCTCACATTAGAAACCCTAGATGAAGTTGCAGTTAGCCTTCAGCCTCCAGAATCCAGCTAGGCTACTGTTAACCCTCCTAATACAAAGCTTGCTGAAGAAGAAAGCTGAGTAGAAAAACTTTCTGGAATAATTTTGGAGGTGGCCCAAGAATTTTTGAAAAATAGGGATTTTGGTGGCTTAGGCGGACGCTGAGGTAGATCATTAGCCACCAAAATCCCTGCTTTCAGTAGCTAATGGTTCCGATATTTTGGCCTCTTAACCACCAAAAGTAGACAGAGGCATAATAGTAAGTTTTGAAATGCAGGACTAGTTTTGGGCAAACATGGATGGCTCAGGGACAAAGTATAAACATGAAAGACATTGAAGAAATAATTATGGAAGGTATACTTTAGTTTTACTATGACATAAAGGGAGAAAAAGACACCAACACTTAGCTGTCAAAGTGAAACAGTGACTTAACTAGCAGAGGGCCAGTGGCAGTGATTTCTAGTGGTTACCTTAGTTATCTAAAGGTTCATATAGTGAACGAATTCTAGTGTTAGTTATACTAGTATTTAATTAGGGTTTTTTAACCTAATTTTGAAAAAAACAATTATTTTGTTTATTTTTGTTAAATCAGATCCAAGTTTTCAGGATCTGAATATTTTTGTAAAGGCTATAAATCCTAAGACTTAGTTTATTGAAAGGGTTCAACTTCAGGGACTTGTAGACCATTTATATTGTCAATATTGTCATTTTCTCATGACCTAATATAAGCTCTTTTGTTATCCTATGTTCAGCTTCCATTTTCTGTGTATTCTATGCTTATGCTTGAATGTGTATTCAGGTTTGATTCAGGTTAATTAATGTCTGATAGCTATCACCCTATTAGCATATTGATGTGATTTGAATTATAAGTGCTTTCCTTGTCATGATTAGCCATTTATATATATATGTTTTATGTATGGATCTACTAGCATGATAAGTTCTCCATCTTTGCACCATATTGTCAACCTCTAAACAATGGAAATCAGAAACCTTATCCCTGATTGATTTTCATGCATGTCTTGAGAGTGTGAGGTTTATAGTTCACCTAAATTGACCCACTTAGAAAACCATAAAAATATTTAAGGTACTAGACATCCTTGAGCTACAACCTAGGGGAGTTTCTTGGAGTGTTAAGAAATTGGCGCCATTGCCGAGGAAAGAAGACTAAAGATTATCTTCCTTGGGAGATGACATAGATCCTTGCTTTGATGAAAGACAAAGCTTGGACACTATTCTAGTTGTAATCATCTATCTGGAGACTCCATTGAAATAAGGTGGCTTCAAGAATACCAAGTACCGGAGAAAACCCTCAAGGGCCACGCAACATCGGTTTCAGATCCAGAAGAGATTCTGAGAAGAGCTAGGGATTCACTAAGGATAACCATGTATTTCAAGAGATATTTCTACTATTATTTCTTATGTTGAAACACTTAATTCTCAGGAATTTATAAATACATTAGAAAATTCTAGGGTTTAGTCATCTTCAAGCACTGTTGCTTGTGAAGATCCAATCCCTAGTGACTCCAGTGGGATAAGTTTACCACCACCTTCTCAGCTACTACCTACATCAGTACTACCTTCCTCCACCCTTTCCATACCCATTTCCAATATGGCTTCCCCTCAATTGACCAAAATGGAAAGGATCCTGGTAGCTAGGTATGCCCCCCTAAATTTGCCTAACCCTCTCTTGGTCATGTCCACTGGAGACTACCTCAAGTACATGCCTAAGTTCACAGGAGAGGGAGATTTCACAGCTGAAGAACATCTAGAGGAATTTTACAATGATGCTGAGAACATTAATATAGAATATGAAGATGTGTGGACTAGGGTTTTTGTACAAATATTAGATGGTTAGGCTAGGAAATGGTTCAAAGAACTGCCTACTGGATCAGTAGCAGGCATTGAAGCCCTAGATGATATTTTTCTAAAACATTGTAGAGAGAGGAGATACCACCTCTATTATATCACAGAGTTCAGTAACTTGAAAAGAGGGAATGGGGAGTCTGTCTCCAACTTCACCAAGAGGTTCAGTAATATGTAGAGTAAGATCCCCATTGAAATTAAGCCCACTGATACCTCAACAAGGATAACTTATGCAAATTTGTTTGACTCTGATTTCTGCTTGCTTCTCACAGAAAGGAGTTTTTCCTCCTTATCACTCATGCAGGATGCTACTCTAGAGGTAGAATCAAACATTGTGGCATATCAGAAGGTCAAAGGAAAGATAGACAGGAAGAAGCAACCAGCAGACCCTATTGGAGCTTCTTCATTAGAGAACAACATTGACAAAATGACCAAACTGTTAGATAACTTGACTGCTGAAATGTATAAGCTAAAGGACCGAGGACATATACCTGTGAGGGGTAAATGGCCAAGTGATTTTGTTCCCTAAAACCCTAATTTTGTCCTTTATAAGAGAGGAAACCCACCAGTTCAAATCCTTAGAAGGAAAAAGAATCAAGGGGAAGATCAGACAATTAGAGATCCATTTCAGAATGCTATACTAGAAGAAGAGCAAGAGTTCATTGAGGAAGAAGGAGATGATGAAGAACACATCCACTACATGGAAGATGAGGTTGACTATTATTTTTTGACACAGGAAGAATATGAGGAAGCCCTAATTAATGAGCGAATTAGTGAAGAAATAGTGTATCAGGTTGATGGTCAAGGGGGGTATAATCTAAGGTCCAGGATGGTTTCTCCTCTAAAGAAGAGTGTTGTTCCTGTCAAACAACCTGCTACACCAGCCAAAAAGGATATTGTTTTACCAAATAAAGTGGCTATCATTTCCAATTCATTGCAAAAACCAACACCTTCATTAAGCCCTGACCATGTTCAACTCAAATCTCTAGTACATGAGGTAAGGTTTCCTGATAGGCTGCATTATTATTTCAAACTTGAGTCAGAGATTCAGAAATTCAAGATTCCTTTCCCATTAATTGAGCTAATGAAAAATGATGCATTCAAATATTCCATACTGAATTTTCTTTAGCCAAAGGTGCATATTGATATTGACTTTGTAAATTTTCAAGATGAAAAACCTATTGTAACCCTAGGCCCCATGATCGAAGACCTAAAGGATTCATGCCCACCTTCCTATATATCCTTGAATATCCATGATAAAGTCCTTCATAACTATCTGCTGGACTCAGGAGCTTCCCACAACCTAATGCCAAAGGCTCTAATGGATGAGCTTGGTCTTAGCATTTCAAATCCCTACCATGATTTGTTCTCCTTTGACTCTAGGAAGGTCAAGTGATTGGCCCTCATCAAAGACCTTGTTGTGAACCTGAATCAGCTACCTTCAAAAAGAATCATGATGGACATTGTAGTGGCTAATATCCCTCCCAAATTTGGTCTCTTGCTATCTCGATCATGGAGAAAATTGCTAGGTGGCACCCTTTAGATGGAAATTACATATGCCACGATCTCCATGTTTGGAGGGGAGACCAAGAGGCTTTACAAAGAGAATCAACTTGCCTAAATCATAAGCACTGAAAGAAATTCAATAAACCACCCCATCTATGTAGTAGACACTAATTTTGGGTCATGCATTCTGCAAATAGATGATTCTCAACAAACATTAGTCCATCTTAGTAAGCCCACCTGTCAGCAACCCAAAGAAGTGACCACAGTAGTCTGGAACATGTATTTTGATGGATCTAGCACTCAAAGCCCAGCAAGTGCAGGTGTAGTATTAATCTCACCATCCAAGGAAAATATTCATCTGTCTTATAAGGTTGATTTTAAAACCACTAACAATATAGCAGAACATGAAGCCTTACTGCTAGGAGTTAAAGCTGCTAAGGAAATGGGGATCATGTGCATGAGAATTTTTGGAGATGTAGACCTTATTATACAGTAGGTCAACAACACTTTTTCAGGAAAAAAATTCAACTGAAGGCCTACAGGAATGAGGTATGGAAACTCAGAGACTCCTTTATGTTTTTTGAACTGTCATATATATAACTCGGGATTTGAATCACCTGGATGATTCCCTGGTTCTCTCAGCAAGTCTGTTTGTTCCTCCTATACTTCCTAAGCTCAACTATGATGTTCAGGTCAAGTACAGACCTTCCCTACTAGATAATGCCAAATTTTGGAAGTTGTTTGAGAATGATGATGAGCTTAGCAAATTCCTTCAGCTAGTAGATGAATTCTATGATATACATATAGATCAGGAAAACCTAAACATGAATGAATCCCAACAACTCAAGTTTAAAGATAAAGTAGCTAATCATAATATTGTCCAATTACCTAGAAATTATATACCTTGGGGTCTAGTACCTCTGGAAGATCTTTTTGATCAAAATGGCATCCCTTTCAATCCTATAAAAAAGAAGCAAGACCCTGCTGTCCAAGAGAAAAACATAGGTAGCCAAAGCCATCCAAAACTGATAAATCTATCCACTAAGTTGACTACTGATAAAAGAATTTGCTGATATTTGCAGCCTGATAAAAGAATTTGCTGATATCTTTTCCTGGTAGTATAGTGACTTGAAAACCTATGACACCAATATCATATAGCACAGGATTCCTTTGGAGAAGGACACCATCCCTTTCAAGTGGAAGCTGAGATCCATTATTCCTCTCCTACTACCTATAATTGAAAAAGAAATCCATAAGCTCCTCAAATCCAAAATCATAATCCCCCTCATGTATTCCAAGTGGATTGCAAACCTAGTAGTGGTAAGAAAGAAGAATGGGGAAATCAGGTTGTGTGTGGATTTTAGAAACCTGAAAAAATGTTCCAAAAAAGACAACTATCCACTACCCAAGATGGCACACTTGTTACAAAGAGTATTAGGGGCTAGTGTCATGTCATTTCTGGATGGATTTTCCAGATACAACCAAGTTGCTATGCACCCTAATGACCAAGAGAAGAATGCCTTTACCACCCCCTGGGGCACTTTCATGTATGATAAAATGCCATTTGGGCTAATGAATGCTGTGGATACTTTTTAGAGAGCCATGGACCTATCTTTTGTAGGGTTGAAAGATAAATTTGTACTTATATACTTGGATGACCTAATTGTTTACTCTGACAGCCATCATGACCATTTGGATCATTTTAGGATGGTATTTATAAAGTACATGAGGTTTGGAATATCACTCAAACCTAAGAAGTTGAAATTTGTACTCAGTGAGGGGAAACTCCTAGGTCACATAGTCTCAGTTGAAGGTGTAAATATTGATCCAGTAAGAGTGGAAGCAATATAGAAGCGGTCCATACCAAGGTCGAAAAGGGATATCCAGTCCTTTTTGGGTAAAATAAAATTTGTCAAGAGGTTCATCCCTAATTTTTTTGAGCTTGTAAAGCACATAAGAGCCATGCTAAAAAAAGGATGCAGAAATAAAATGGACTGACCACACAAGAAGCTCTTTCAAAGACATCAAGAAGGCTATCATGGAAGCCCCAACCCTGATTAGTTTGGACAATACCAAGAGTTTTTATATATTCTCATTTGCATCCTATGACACAGTGGCAGCTGCACTGTTACAAAAATACAATGAGGGTCTCGATCATCCGATTGCATTCTTCAGTAAAACCTTGAGAGGTGCTGAGCTAAAGTGTAATCCAACTGAGAAACAGGCTTATGCTCTCATAAAGTCATTGAAGACCTTCAAAATTTACTTTCTCCATACAAATGTTCTTGTATATGTCCCTTCAACTACTATGAAGGATGTTTTGACTCATGTTGACATTGATGGGAAGAGAGCTAAGTGGATTTCCAAGCTCATTGAGTTTCATGTAGAGGTGAAGCCCACTAAGCTAGTAAAGGGACTAGGTCTAGCCAAAATCATGGCTAAAGAAATCTGTGAACTAATGGAGATAAACTTCACTTGTGTCAATTCAACAAGATTGCAAACTATAGTAGCATCACAAGGAGTTCAAGATCAGAATGGAATTCAACCAGTGGCTAAAAACCTGTCTTCATGTGGGTGGTACTCAGGTATTATTCATTTTCTACAGAAATTAGAAGTTCCTCATGGTCTCACTCCTAATCAAGCATGATCTCTTAAATTAAAATCTGTTAAATTCTGCATAGTTGATAAACTGTTTTACTGGAAAGATCTATCTGAAATTTTGTTGAGATGTCTAGATAAAGAAGAATCAAATCTGGTCATGCATCACTTTCATTCCAGCACATGTGGGGGCCATCATTATTGGAAGACCACATCCCACAAGATCTTGAGGGAAGGGTACTATTGGACAGTTTTTTTTGTTGATGTTTGTACTTTTGTAAGGGCCTTTGACCAGTGCCAAATATTTATAAGGAAGTAGTAGCTCAAATACTTTCCCCTTAGGCTTGTTATAGTGAATGGGCCTTTCCAGAAATGGGGTCTCGATTTCATAGGTGAAATAAATCCATCTTCCAGTGGGAAGCATAAATGGATCCTAGTAGCCACATACTATTTTACCAAATGGATAGAGGCAGTACCCACCAGGAATGCTACTCATCAGGTCCTCATGAAGTTTTTATATGAGAATATCTTTAGTGGTTTTAGCTACCTAGTAAGGTTAGTGACTAATAATGCACAAACTTTCAAAGCCATGGAATTGGTGAAAATGTGTGAGTCAATGGGAATTTAGCTGGTGCATTCCACATCATATTATCCTTAAGGAAATGGCCTAGTTGAGTCATCCAACAAAATCCTAGTCAGGATCATCAAAAAAATATTGGAGACAAATCAGAAGAGCTAGGATTCTAAGCTAAATTTTTCTTTATGGGATATGTTATCTCCCAAAATAAATTTATTTTGATAGTATGAAGAATTCGATTCATGTAATGAAAGATCTGAGGATGACTAACAAATTGAAGGTCTCTATTTATTGAATGGTTGAAAATTTTGGAAGTTATAGATTTCGGTGGCTTAGGTGAGACTTCAAAAGAATCATTAGCCACTGAAAAGTGTTGCTTTTTCCAGCTTAGGGAAAAGACCAAAGAGGGTGTTAACTAGGAAAGTGGATAGAAAGCGACATGGGTAAAGGCACTTTAGGTGCCTTAGGAGAGACTTCAGACATCTCATTAGCCACTGAAAGGTGATGCTTTTGGTAGCTTAGCAAGCAGTTGAAGACAAGATTTAACCACCGAAAGCAGGAAAAAGGGAAGAAAAAGCACTTTCGGTGACTTAGGATAAAGCGCCGAAGTTTCATTAGCCACTGAAAGGATAGGTTTTCGACAGTTAAAAGGAATATTCGGCGAGGCTAGAAAAACTCAAAACCATATTGAAATAATGGAAACATACCAAAAAAATCAATCAGTGTACATATATACAAGGTACTGCAACAAAAATGTCTTTAAGCATAGTACCTTTTCAGGTACAACCCATTACAAGGCTGCTCGAAAGGTATCCCATCATAATCAACAAGCTCATGGGCTTCTTTTTCTAAGACTTTAATCACAATGTAGGGACCATAGCACATGAATTCTAGTTTCCATTTTCCAAGTTTGTCATGCTTCTGATCGTAAGTCAGAACCATGTCTCTTTCATTTAATACAGGAGGTTCAACGGATTTATTGTATTGAGCCTTAATGCATTTTTATGCGCCTCATTAGCTAAGGCATCATATCTTCCATTCTCATTAAGGTTAGTCAAATACAGGAAATGTTCTTCTTCAATAGAAGTGTTTGAGAGAAGCTCAACTTCCATATTGAGTGATGGAATCTCGCAATCAATAGGTAGGAAAGCTTCCAGTATGTATACTAAATGAAACGACGTAAAACCAGTTGATGTTTTAACCGAAGTTCTGTAACCCCATAGTTCCAGTTGGATTTATGATCTCCAAAAATCCTATGCAGCATAGTATTCAATACTTTTTTAATGTCTTCTACTTGGCCATTATCCTGTGGATAATAAGGAGTTGAGTTCTCATGATGAAAAACTAGCTTGTACTCAACTCAACCATCATCTAATTACGGAAATGGGATCCATGATCAGTGAATATTACTTATGGGACTCTAAACTTAGCTATGACATGATTGAAAATGAAGAGGGAGACAGTCTTACCATCCGCTACATGTTTAGGCATTGCCTCAACCCATTTTGTGAAATAATTGATGGCTAGGATGATGTAACCATGCCCACCGACTGAGGTAGGATTACAATGCATGAAATCTATCCCCCATTTGGAAAAAGGGCCAACAGAAATTACAGGGTGTAACAGAGCAGGGTGAGTGTGCATTTTTCAATAGAAAAGCTGACAGGGTGGGTATTTTTTAACCGCCTCATGACAATATTTGAATATTGAGGTCAAAAAATACCTAGTGCGAAGGATTTTTTGAGCTAAATTCATCCCAAAAAGATGACCGCCACATGCTCTAGAGTGGTAGTCATTCATGACTTGTTCATCCTCATCATGAGTAAGACATCATCAAAGAATAGATTCAATACCATGCGGATATAACATGTCATTTAGAATGATGTAATATTTATCATGGCAACATATGCATCAGTGATCATCACATGATATATCAAGATGAAATTTTTTCTTTTGGAGATATATGATCAAATATCCATACCATGGGTCATTTGTGCTAATTAGGAACATAGCACAAGGGGCTTGAGCCAAATCCTCAACAATGTTGCAGAATTGAGCTACTTGAGTACTTGTATTAAATACATATTTCCGGATGGTACTCTTAGGTGGCTGCAAAATCAAGTCGAGGTTAGGTTTGTCAATCTTAAGAGGGCCATTAGACAGAGGTGGAGGAAAATAATGTGTAGAAGGAACTTTCTCAAAAGAAGTACCTTCATCCTTTTTCACTATTGGTTTTTCATATGTTTGACTACGTGCATTCAACTTAAAAATTTTAGCGAAAATAATTCAAATCTCTTTAGTACATTTGGAGGTTCCTTGTTAAGACATGTGGTCAATCAACTGATGTTGAGATGGAAAAGGATATGTAAGTACTATTGGTGTAGGGTTAATTATTAAAAACTTTTTTATTTAATCACTATGAGGGAACTCCTTCATGAAGTGGTCACCCCCACTGTCACATACCCCAATTTTGTAAAATTATGTAAATCGTTTTAATTATATTCCTAATACATTATCCTAAATTTAATGCTAAGTAGGAATTGATGACTCAGCAGAGTCAATAGAATTGGAATGTAATTCAAAATATTTTTATTATTAATAAATAAATTGTGGAGACAACAGCATGGAGAGCTGTTAAAAAGAGGTTACTGGTCAAATTGGTGAATGGAACTAGGTGGAAGGCAAAAGACAAGTGGCAGCATCCTCAAACACTCCCTAAGTTGCAGGTGGCAACTTCCCTACATTTGGGGTCATGATACCCAAGAAAGTGGGATCAGAGCAGGCGGCTCATTAAATGATAGTTAACCCAAAAAAGACCTAGGAAATCTTTTAAAAGTACTCAATGAAGAGAGCTAAGGCTGCTCAGATATTTTCCGAAGAGAATTCATTCAGGTGAATGTTATTCAGGAATTTCATTGAGGAAAGAGGGAAAAATAGTAAGGAAGTGTTCTGAGTGGATTGCTACAGTAACTTGATTTTATTACAGCTTTTAGCTGGGAGAACTTACTGATAAGTTCTGGATTCATACTGAGTTTGAGGACTGGTATCTGCCATTTCTGCACCTAGTTCCAGCCAGGGAGACTAGAGCAACCTCGGGGGTCCTGAGAAGTCGTTGTCTAAGCGCTCTCCAGGAGTTGGTAGGGAGGAACGGCCTTCCATTGCTGTTGTTGTCCAAAGCTTAAGCAGTTTCTCTCATTTATCTATTTTTGTTTTAATATATGTGATTGGATGAATGTTATGCTTGTATTATTTGACAGAAGAATTAACTAGTTAGTGAAGTAATTGTTCTAGTTTATCAGTAGTTGAACGATTGATGGAAAAAAATAATACCTGCTATGTTTTTCCACATCTAGGCTACCAGACCGTACTCCAGCACAGAGGTAGAAATTATAGAAAGATGTATGATGAGATTATAAATTAGACCTTTGCTTCTTTATATATCATCAAAAAGAATGTTTGTTTTACTGGTAGCTGATCATGTTTACAGATAAAACTAGTTTTTGTACAGTAATCGTTTCAGTAGCTTTATTATCGAAGCAGATAGAGGAAGGCTACTTTAATTATTCTATTGTATTGAAAACATTTATGTTTCCTCCTTTTAGTTTAAGAATAATTTAACTGGTTATGTCCAAGTAACAGTGATGAATATAGAAGTAAATAAATGTAATTTAAACTCTATATCAAGCAAACTATTCCGCACTGATGTATTTCTTTAATGTAATCTTTTCCTTTACTTTTCCTTTTCTAGATAAACCAAATCTTCTAACATTATATAGAATGGTAACCCTATCCTGTATGGGTTATAAATGTATGCTATATATATATATATATATATATATATATATATATATATATAAGATAGATCATAAGAAATATCATTCGATTTATTTATATTTTCATAAGTAATATTCTAGCTTAACATACAGATTTAATATTTTAAAAATTCTTTAAGTAATTGCATATCAGTACAAGAAGCAAACAGCAAAATACTATCTTCTTTATGCTATAAAATAAACAAAGGTTATACATATGGAGAATCTAATACTTCAATAAAGACAGGATTATCAATTTGTATTAGTAAGTATTATTGTTATAATAATATTATACTTTTATATTATCCAATATAAATATTTTTTTTTTTACTTAGGAAATAACAATATTATTTAAGTTACAAACCTTAGTTAAAAATACGCTATTCTACAGGTTAACTAGACTTTTCCAAGAAACCTTGTTAAAATAAATTAAAAATAAAATATAAGAACCTATATGGCTTAAGGGTATAAACCCTATAATATATCACTTAACAAGATTTCTTAACAAGTAAACCAAGGTATAACCAAGTATATAATCCTGACAGCAACTTTATAAAAGAAATTATCTTTACTAAAATAACTCCGTTGCATAATTAAATTTAAAGATAAATAACAGAACATTAAACTACTCATACATCGAGCTTAATCAATAGGGTAATAATCATTTATTTATTTATAGAAACAAACAGAATTTGTATTTTAATACATAATATCAAATCAAGAAACAATAATGATTCTCAAACTGTAAATTAGGGTTTAACCCTATAAATTCCAGTTTATGCAAATAAAATAATAATTATAAGATATGACAATAATTTACTTACAGCCATATTATAAATCCACAGTATAAGGCTATCACAAGCCTGTATTTTACTTATTCTACATAAATCAAAATTTTAAACTGTATGTAGTAAAACAAACCAAAAGATACAGAAAAACAGTAAAATATTTATATTATAAAACCTTGGATGAAAAACCCTAAATACTCAAGAGTACAGTAAGAGAGAGCAAGAAGTCGAGGTCGTAACCTCACCCACAGACGGGCTTACAGCCCGATACTTCTTTTAATTACAGTACTTTAAAACGTAAAAGACAACTAAAATTTTACAACCTCAACCTAAGTCGTAACGCCCTCACATCGCGTGAAGGGTTCATCTATTGATTCCGTTAACTAGAAATCTTAAGACCAGAATAAAGCAGTAAGGGTTTTAGGCTTCTTAAGCCAACCCTCAAAGGTTCCAATCGAAAACCATAAGGAGGACAAGCCATGGTGTAACCAGGCTTACCAAGATTGCCGCCTGTTGCCCCAGTCTTCTTACCAAGGGCCGTGCACATGGAGTTTGAAAAACCTGCATTCACAAAGATTAAACCCTACATTAGAATGTTGTAACCTATGTAAAAAACTTACAACTTAAGACAAGCAGTAAGCAAGGTTTTTAAGTTCGTGTTCTTACCTGTTCGTTTGAGGAAGCATGACCACTGGCAACTGCGACCCAACTAACAGCGCAGGGAGGTAACACTACTACCAGGCAGTAAATGAAAGAATAACTCTCAACCTTGCATAGAGTTCAAAGACAGTAGGTGCAACCATCAAAACCCTGGAGGGAGGCATTAGCAGCTGGCGAGGGTTCGGTTCAGTATGGCAGAGAAGAGTATAAAGGAGGAACGAAGGACTGAACCTCACTTTGCAACGTGTGGAACAAACCACTATCAGAGGCCAAGCCAGAGTTTACTTATAGCATAGAGGCCACGCAAAGTTGCACAGCACAGTCGCAGAGCGACCAGCACCGAGGAAGATGGAGAAAATGAAAGGTGGGGTTAACAAATAACTCTTTTATCCCCCAGTGCATGGGTGGAGTATTGCCACGATAGCTGGTAAATTTATCAACGCAGAGTTGGTTTGCTTACATAGTCAACCAACATTTTTCGATGGAGGAATGATTTTCCAAATCATTCAAATGATCAAAGTTTATCGAAAGTCGTGGCATAAGATTCATCAACCTACGCTGCATGCAAATGATTTATTTCATTATTTTTCCACCCTATTTCTTTAATCATTGGAAATCTTATTAAAACCTAATATCGACATCATAGTACTTATAAACTTGATGTTGGAAGGCTTTCTATTTGGAATATTAACCTTTTTATTATAGCTTATATACTTTGGAGGGTAGTATAGTATGTTATAGTATATATGGAGATAACCTTGGTGCAAGTTTAACATAAAATTTCCCCTTATGGTATAATTTT
The DNA here is from genome assembly GCA_001517045.1 of Pseudotsuga menziesii. Classification (NCBI taxonomy): domain Eukaryota; kingdom Viridiplantae; phylum Streptophyta; class Pinopsida; order Pinales; family Pinaceae; genus Pseudotsuga; species Pseudotsuga menziesii. The sequence goes on from LPNX010550090.1 coordinate 2,130,968, forward strand.
CCTTAAGTTCTTTAATAAGTAAAAAGAATAATAGCATAAAGACCTTAGATTGTTAAATAGTGCAAGCTATATAAACTTTGGGTTATATTATAGTGTTTCCTTTAGCCTTGGAAACTATCCTTTGTTTGAAGTAATAACTTTTTAATAGTATAAAAATCACCTTGGAAAATGGATAGTCTTCTATTTAATTCCAAGCTCAAGGCCATGATAAGTATTATAGAACTGTTTAATGATTTCTAGCTTTTATAAGCTATATTCCTTTATTGCTAGCATAGTTTAGAAGTTCATAAAGGAAGGCATGATGGCAGAAAGCTAGATATAATTTCCCTTTTACTTGCAATCTTTTAAATGATTTATTTACAAAGATTAAAATAGCATCTGTAGTACAAGTTACTAAAGACAAGGAGGTAGTATTTACCATGTGGAGACAATGTGTTTACTTAAAGTGATATCTTCAATAATAAGTGAGGGCTTGGAAAAGATAGGCTAAAACCCTTGCAGTAATACAGGATGCCCCTTATCAGTTTTCACTTAACTTGGAATGTTTGCTTACATCTGGATTGTTATTATAGGTTTTATAATTATGTTTTTGTACTTTGATTTCTTTTAAATAATTATAAGATACTTTTGTATAAATTGCAACTGTAATAGAATAAAGAAGATGACAGATCAAAAGGAACATAATTTATTTTGCTGGAAAGAAACAGTTTGAATATACCTTAGCAAAAGTTGAAATGGACTATCTCTTACTTTCCTTCGAGCTTTTTTCTCTTATGACGAACTTATAGTAAATAATTTAGAATTACGAAATGCAGTGCCATAACCTCTTACCTGTATATCTATAAGAGAAGTGGAAATCGATGTGTTAGCTCGAAAGCTAGGTAAGCCTAGTTTTGCATGTCAGTTCACCTTATGGTCACAAGAGGAACAAAAGTCAGTAAGCTGAAAGATCTGTTCTATAAATAAACATACCAACTGATGAATTCCATAGCAAGATGTTAAAACATAACTAATTAATATTAGTTAAACTGCATTACGTTAATGTTTTTGGTAAATTTAAAAATTTTAATTTTTTCAGAAATTTTGGGGTTTTGACATGTGGTATCAGAGCATGGTTCAAACACTAGGCCTTGATGTGGCCCAAGTAGTTTCCGTAGAATGGTAAAAATAACATACTAACCTATATTTTGTTTTATGTGAAAAGCAGAAAATTTCTTTTTTTGAATCTAACAGACAAGTATGGAGAAGTTAGGAGAATATGCTAAGGAGGAGTCTCCAAACACAAAGACAAGACATATGTCTAAAGAGCCTGTGTTAGAAGAGATAACTGCTCACTCTTCAGAGATGATACAGACTATAAAGGACTTAAAGACTGAAATGGAATCAGTCAAGAAGGATAACGAAAGGATATTAAAGACTCAGGAGGAGTTAAACCAAATCTTGATAGAAAAATTCCAGACAGAAGGGAGGAGTAAAAGATCCGAATCTGAGGAAGCTAGTCATCAGAAAGGATCTAAAAAGATGAAACTAGCTAAGGATGAAAGCAGCTCGTCATCTGAAGGGCTCAGGGAAAAACAAAGCTACTACACTACTAGTGACAGTAGTGAGGCTGAATTGTATAATAGAAAGAAAAAGTACAGGCCCTATGAAGAGATATCCGTGGAGTTCAAGAAAATAAAGCCCCCAACTTTTAACGGAGAGACTGAAAAAGGGGAAGAGGTAGAGTCCTGGTTATCTAGGATGAGAAAATATTTTCAGATATACAACTATTCAAATCAGCTGAAGGTGAGAATGGCCATCTATAATATTTCTGGAAAGGCAGATATATGGTGGCAAGATCTGAAAAGAGTCAAGGGAATTAAAGAAAAATAAGTTAATTGGAGTATTTTTAAAAGGTACTTCAAGAAGAAATTTCTGTCCAAACAATACTATGAAGAAAGGGCGAAAGAATTTTATGAGTTAAAGTTAGGTTCCATGACTATGAAGGACTTAAACAGTAAGTTTCTAAGTCTGTTAAGGTATGTGCCTTATTTAGTTGATGAGAAACCTAAAGTACAGCGGTTTCTCAGCTGCCTGCCATATCATATAAAGGACAGAATTGAATATGATAACCCCATAAATCTGGAAGAAGCCATGCAGAAGGCTAATTTCTATTTTGAACAAAACAAAAAGAAAGAAGGAATAGCCAATTGGAAGGCTAAAAAGAACAGTAATCATCCTGAGTTCAAGAAAAAAGAGTTTGTACCCTAGAAAAATTTCAGAAACAATAAGAACAAAAATCATTCTAAAGGTAAGAACTTCCATGGAAACGGAAGTGGTGCTCCTAATAATTCAAATAATTCCAATAACTTCAAGGGTAAGGAAGCTTCAAACAATCATGGAAATTTCACTAACAATTTCGAACGGAAGGAGCCTGTTAAGTGCTGGGAGTGCAATGGCCCGCACTATGCTTCAGTCTGCCCAAATCGGAAGAAGCCAAACAACAATATTCATACTATACAAGATGAAATGACTGTTGGATATTTTGCCAGGACTATGCCCCAAATCAATGCAGCATTGGAGAACCTCCAAGCTAATTATCAAACTTCCATGGTGGAAGTAGAAGGTATGGTTAACCAAACCCCTGTAAATATTTTAATAGATCCAGGTGCTAGTCTTAGTTACATTTCACCGCAAATAGTAGAAAAGTGTAATTTGAATGTTGAAAAGTTTGATAACTCATGGTTAGTTCAATTAGCTAGAGGGGAAAAAAGGAAAGTAACCTGTTATGTTAAGGAATGTGCATTAGTTATGAATGATTTTAGGACTACTGTTAAGTTAAATGTTCTGCCACTTGGCTCGTATGACTTATTGATTGGTATGGATTGGTTAGAATAGCACAAGGTAGTTTTAAACTATTTTGATAAAACATTTACATGTGTAAATAATAATGAACCACCAGTAACAGTTAAGGGTGTTCCTAGGAAAACTGTAATTAGGCAGATTTCTGCCTTACAACTCAAAAGAGCAGTCAGGAAAGGGTGCAAATCCTATGCTGTAACTATTATAGATGAGGCAAATAAATCTGAAAAAGATAAAATAAAAATAGAGGATATTCCTGTGTTAAATGATTTTACTGATGTTTTCCCGAAGGAAATTCCAGGATTACCTCCTAGGAGGGAACTGGATTTCACAATTGAGCTGGTACCAGGTGTTGTACCTAGCTTGAAAGCTCCGTATCGTATGAATATTTTAGAACTTAATGAATTAAAATCACAGTTAAAAGAGTTAATTGATAAGAATTATATTCGACCCAGTGTGTCCCCTTGGGGAGCACCAGTAATCTTTGTTGAAAAGAAGGACGCAACTATGTGACTATGCATAGATTACCGTCAACTAAATAAAATGAATATTAAAAATAGATATCCATTGCCCCGCATAGATGATCTATTTTATCAACTGCATGGAGCTACGGTGTTCTCAAAAATAGACCTGAGATCAGGATATCATCACGTGAGAATTAAAGATGAGGACATTTTCAAGACAGCCTTTAGAACAAGGTATGGACATTAGGAATTTGTCGTAATGCCATTTGGGATTACAAATTCCCCAGCTGTCTTTATGTGTCTAATGAATAATATAATGCATAAATACTTAGATAAATTTTTTGTCGTATTTATCGATGACATCTTAATTTATTCTAAAAATGAAGCGGAACATAAGGAACACTTACAGATAGTCTTACAAGAGCTACGAGAGCAACATCTCTTTGCGAAGTTTAGTAAGTGTGATTTCTTTAAGGATGAAATCCAATACTTAGGTCACATCATGACTAAGGAAGGGATTTCAGTGGATCTTGAAAAGAATTGGCCAATTCCAAAAGACGTAACAGATGTTAGGTCCTTCATGGGAATTACCTGTTACTACCGGATATTCATTGAAGGCTTTTCAAAAATAGATAATCCAATCACTTCCTTGCAAAAGAAAGGCAAGAAGTTTGATTGGAACTTAAAATGTGAAGAAAGTTTTAAGAAATTAAAAACTTTATTAACAACTGTGCCTATTCTAAGAATAACAGATCCTAATAAGGATTTTGTGGTATGCACCGATGCTTGTAATGATGGTTTAGGAAGAGTGTTGACTCAGGATAGGAATTTCATTGCCTATGAGTCTGGGAAGTTAAAGGTCCACGAAAAGAATTATGCCACTTATGATTTAGAACTTGCTACTGTTATTCATGCCTTAAAGATGTGGCGGCACCACTTAATAGGAAGAAAGTTTATTTTAATGACTGATAATAAAGGTTTGAAATACCTTTTAGATCAGCCTCACCTAAATGCAAGGCAAGCAAGATGGTTAGCCTTCTTAAGTGAATACGATTTCAAAATTCAGCATATAAAAGGAAAATAAAATAAGGTGGTTGATGCTTTGAGCAGAAATGCAAAGCTGAATTTTATAGCAACAATCAATACTTATGCTTCTGATTTAAATGAACAGCTGACTAAAGGGATAAAATTGGATGAAATATATCAAAAATTACAAATTATAGCTAAAGAAGAGCCTATAGAAATTTTAATAAAGGGTTATAGTCTAAATAAAGATGGATTTTTATTGTTTAAGGACAGATTGTATGTGCCTAATGTGTCGAAGTTTAAATTGTTAATTATGGATGAAGTTCATAAAACCCCTTACTCAGGGCATCTAGGCTACAAGAAGACTGTCACCATGTTAAGAAAAGAATATTTCTGGCCCAATATGAAATCTGAAGTAGCTGAGTATATAGCTAGATGTTTGGATTGTCAACAAGTGAAAACAGAACACCAACATCCAGCTAGTTTATTGCAACCCTTGCCTATTCCTAGTTGGAAGTGGGAGATAATTAGCTTAGATTTCATTACTGGATTACCCAGAAATCAGAATCAGAATGATTCAATTATGGTGGTGGTGGACAAGCTAAGTAAAGCAGCACACTTCATTCCTGTAAAGACTACCTACAAGGCTGCCAATATAGCCGATATATTTCTAAAGAAGATTTTTAGGTTACATGGAGTACCTAAGGTTATTATTTCAGACAGGGATCCTAAATTCACAGGGAATTTCTGGAAATCCTTGTTTAAAGGATTAAACACAACACTGAATTTCAGCACCTCTTTCCATCTTCAAACAGATGGACAGACAGAAAGAGTGAATCAAGTGTTGGAAGATCTGTTAAGAATGTATGTTAAGGATCAGCTAGGTAAGTGGGAGGATTACTTGCATTTGGCAGAATTTGCTTACAATAATAACTATCAATCCTCAGCTAAGTTCAGCCCATTTGAAATTTTGTATGGGCGTAAATGTAACACTCCTATCTCCTGTAGTAATCCAGTAGATAGATTGGTGTTAGGGCCTAAAGTATTGAAGGAAATGGAACAGATTGTGAAACAAGTACAGGAAAACTTAAAGGTGGCACAGGATCAACAAAAGAGCCAAGAAGATTTGAAAAGAACTCCTAAAGAGTTCCAGGTGGGTGAACACGTGTTCATAAAGGTAAGACCAAAGAAAAGCTCCCTAAGACTGGGGAGTTGTGAAAAACTAGCACGACATTACTATGGTCCATTTGAAATTCTATCCAGAATTGGTCAAGTTGCATATCAGTTAGCGTTACCACTTAATTTGAAAGTGCGTAATGTTTTCCATATTTCTATTCTGAAAAAGTATGTTCATGATGCTACTCATGTAATTGATTGGAATGTTGTACAGGTGGAACCGGAAAGAGAGGTTCTGGTGGAGCCGTACTGTATCCTCGGGAGGAGGGAAATTACTCTGGGAAACCGCACGATTGGATAGTTGAAGGTGCAATGGAAACATCTTCGCCCTGAAGAAGCTACCTGGGAACTGTAAAGTAAGATGCGGGAAGCATACCCGAATTTGTTCCAGGAGGTTCCAGAGGATGAAGAATAAGTAACATCGAAGACGATGTTACATTTTAAGGGGGTGTGTATGTCACATACCACAATTTTGTAAAATTATGTAAATTGTTTTAATTATATTCCTAAGACATTATATTAAATTTAATGATAAGTAGGAATTGATGACTCAGCAGAGTCAATAGAATTGGAATGTAATTCAGAATATTTTTATTATTAATAAATAAATTGTGGAGACAATAGCATGGAGAGCTGTTAAAAAGAGGTTACTGGTCAAACTGGTGGATGGAACTAGGTGGAAGGAAAAAGACAAGTGGCAGCATCCTCAAAAACTTCCTAAGTTGCAGGTGGAAACTTCCCTACATTTGGGGTCATGATCCTCCAAGAAAGTTGGATCAAAGCAGGTGGCTCATTAAATGACAGTTAACCCCAAAAAAACCTGTGCAATATTTTAAAAGTACTCAATGAAGAGAGCTGAGGCTGCTCAGATATTTTCCAGAGAGAATTCACTCAGGTGAATTTTATTTAGGAATTTCATTGAGGAAAGAGGGAAAAACAGTAAGGAAGTGTTCTGAGTGGATTGTTGCAGTAACTTGATTTTATTATAGCTTTTAGCTGGGAGAACTTACTGATAAGTTCTGGATTCATACTGAGTTTGAGGACTGGTATCTGCCATTTCTGCACCTAGTTCCAGCCAGGGAGACCAGAGCAAGCTCAGGGGTCCTGAGAAGTCGCTGTCTGAACGCTCTCCAGGAGTTGGTAGGGAGGAACGACCTTCCATTGCTGTTGTTTTCCAAAGCTTAAGTAGGTTCTCTCATTTATCTATTTCTATTTTAATATATGTGATTGGATGAATGTTATGCTTGTATTATTTGACAGAAGAATTAGTTGGTTAGTGAAGTAATTGTTCTAGTTTATTAGTAGTTGAATGATTGATGGTAAAAAATAATACCTGATGTGTTTTTCCACATCTGGGCTACCAGACTGTACTCCAGCACAGAGGTAGAAATTATAGAAAGATGTATGATGAGATTATAAATTATACCTTTGCTTCTTTATATATCATCAGAAAGAATGTTTCTTTTATTGGTAGCTAATCATGTTTACAGATAAAACTAGTTTTTATACAGTAATCGTTTCAGTAGTTTTATTATCGAAGCAGATGGAGGAAGGTTACTTTAATTATTCTACTGTATTGAAAACATTTATGTTTCCTCCTTTTAGTTTAAGAATAATTTAACTAATTATGTCCAAGTAACAGTGCTGAATATAGAAGTAAATAAATGTAATTTAAACTCTATATCAAGCAAACTATTCTGCACTGATGTATTTCTTTAATGTAATCTTTTCCTTTACTTTTCCTTTTCTAGATAAACCAAATCTTCTAACATTATATAGAATGGTAACCCTATCATGTATGGGTCATAAATGTATGCTATATATATATAATTATATAAGATAGATCATAAGAAATATCATTCAATTTATTTATATTTTCATAAGTAATATTCTAGCTTAACATACAGATTTAATATTTTAAAAATTATTTAAGTAACTGGATATCAGTACAGGAAGCAAATAGCATAATACTATCTTCTTTATGCTATAAAATAAACAAATGTTATACATATGGAGAATCTAATACTTCAATAAAGACATGATTATCAATTTGTATTAGTAATTATTATTGTTATAATAATATTATACTTTTATATTATCCAATATAAAGATATTTTTTTTTACTTAGGAAATAACAATATTATTTAAGTTACAAACCTGAGTTAAAAATACCCTGTTCTACAGGTTAATGAGACTTTTCCAAGAAACCTTGTTAAAATAAATTAAAAACAAAATATATGAACCTATATGGCTTAAGGGTATAAACCCTATAATATATCACTTAACAAGATTTCTTAACAAGTAAACCAAGGTATAACCCAGGTATATAATCCTGACAGCAAATTTATAAAAGAAATTATCTTTAGTAAAATAACTCCGTTGCATAATTAAATTTAAAGATAAATAACAGAACATTAAACTACTCATACATCGAGCTTAATCAATAGGGTAATAATCATTTATTTATTTACAGAAACAAATAGAATTTGTATTTTAATACATAATATCAAATGAAGAAACAGTAATGATTCTCAAACTATAAATTAGGGTTTAACCCTATAAATTCCAGTTTATGCAAATAAAATAATAATTATAAGATATGACAATAATTTACTTACGGCCATATTATAAATCCACAGTATAAGGCTGTCACAAGCATGTATTTTACTTATTCTACATAAATCAAAATTTTAAACTGTATGTAGTAAAACAAACCAAAATATACAGAAAAACAATAAAATATTTATATTATAAAACCTTGGATGACAAACCCTAAATACTCAAGAGTACAGTAAGAGAGAGCAAGAAGTCGAGGTCGTAACCTCACCCACAGACGGGCTTACAGCCTGATACTTCTTTTAATTACAACACTTTAACATGTAAAAGACAACTAAAATTTTACAACCTCGGCTTAAGCCGTAACGCCCTCACATCGCATGAAGGGTTCATCTATTTATTCTGTTAACTAGAAATCTTAAGACCAGAATGAAGCAGTAAAGGTTTCAGGATTCTTAAGCCAACCCTCGAAGGTTCCAATCGAAAACCATAAGGAGGACAAGCCATGGTGTAACCAGGATTACCAGGATTGCCGCCTGTTGCCCCAGTCTTGTTACCAAGGGTCGCGCATGTGGAGTTTGTAAAACCTGCATTCACAAAGATTAAACCCTACATTAGAATGCTATAACCTGTGTAAAGAAACTTAAAACTTAAGACAAGCAGTAAGAAAGGTTTTTAAGTTCTTGTTCTTACCTGTTCGTTCGAGGAAGCACGACCGCTGGTAACTGTGACCCAACTAACAGCACAGGGAGGTAACACTACTGCCAAGAGGTAAATGAAAGAATAAATCTCAACCTTACATAGAGTTCAAAGACAGTAGGTCCAACCATCAAAACTCCGGAGGGAGGCATTAGCAGCTGGTGAGGGTTCGGTTCAATATGGCAGAGAAGAGTATAAAGGAGGAGCGAAGGACTGAACCTCACTTTGCAACGTGTGGAACAAACCACTATCATAGGCCAAGCTGAAGTTTACTTACAGCAGAGAGGCCATGCAGAGGTGCACAGCACCATCGTAGAGTGACCAGCACTGAGGAAGATGGAGAAAATGAAAGGTAGGGTTAACAAATAACTCTTTTATCCCCCAGTGCATGGCTAGAGTCTTGCCACGATAGCTGCTAAATTTATCAACACAGAGTGGGTTTGGTTACATAGTCAACCAACATTTTTTGATGGAGGAATGATTTTCCAAATTATTCAAATGATCAAAGTTTATCCAAAGTCGTGGCGCAAGATTCATCAACCTACGCTGCATGGAAATGATTTATTTCATTATTTTTCCACCCTATTTCTTTAATCATTGGAAATCTTATTAAAACCTAATATCGACATCATAGTACTTATAAACTTGATGTTGGAAGGCTTTCAATTTGGAATATTAACCTTGTTATTATAGCTTATATACTTTGGAGGGTAGTATAGTATGTTATAGTATATATGGAGATAAGCTTGGTGCAAGTTTAACATAAACTCTCCCCTTATGCTATAATTTGCCTTAAGTTCTTTAATAAGTAAAAAGAATAATAGCATAAATACCTTAGATTGTTAAATAGTGCAAGCTATATAAACTTTGGGTTCTATTATAGTGTTGCCTTTAGCCTTGGAAACTATCCTTTGTTTGAAGTAATAACTTTTTAATAGTATAAAAGTCACCTTGGAAAATGGATAGTCTTCTATTTAATTCCAAGCTCAAGGCCATGATAAGTATTATAGAACTGTTTAATGATTTCTAGCTTTTATAAGCTATATTCCTTTATTGCTAGCATAGTTTAGAAGTTCATAAAGGAAGGCATGATGGTAGAAAGCTAGATATAATTTCCCTTTTACTTGTAATCTTTTAAATGATTTATTTACAAAGATTAAAATAGCATATGTAGTACAAGTTACTAAAGACAAGGAGGTAGTATTTACCATGTGGAGACAATGTGTTTACTTAAAGTGATATCCTCAATAATAAGTGAGGACTTGGCAAAGATAGGCTAAAACCCTTGTAGCAATACAGGATGCCCCTTATCAGTTTTCACTTAACTTGGAACGTTTGCTTACATCTGGATTCTTATTATAGGTTTTATAATTTTGTTTCTCTACTTTGATTTCTTTTAAAGAATTATAAAATACTTTTGTATAAATTGCAACTGTAATAGAATAAAGAAGACAACAGATCAAAAGGAACATAATTTATTTTGCTAGAAAGAAATAGTTTGAATATACCTTAGCAAAAGTTGAAATGGACTATCTCTTACTTTACTTCGGGATTTTTTATCTTATGACGAACTTATAGTAAATACTTTAGAATTACGAAATGTAGCACCATAACCTCTTACCTGTATATCTGTAAGAGAAATGGAAATCGATGTGTTAGCTCGAAAGCTAAGTAAGCCTAGTTTTGCATGTCAGTTCACCTTATGGTCACAAAAGGAACAAAAGTCAATAAGCTGAAAGATCTGTTCTATAACTAAACATACCAACTAATGAATTCAATAGCAAGCTGTTAAAACATAACTAATTAATTTTAGTTAAACTGCGTTACGTTAATGTTTTTGGTAAATTTAAAAATTTTAATTTTTTCGGAAATTTTGGGGTTTTGACACCCACACAATAGGAAAGGGTCCTTAGCTTTCTTTTTTTCTTTGTTTTCATTCTCTGAGGTCACGGTGTTGGGGTTCTCTTGTTGGTTTCTCGACTTTTTACCTTTTTCTTTTCCTTTATTTTTATTACTGGGTGTTTGTGTAGTTTTAATAACATTAACCTCGGTAGAAACTATAGTAGTAGAAGGAGTAGTGGTGGAAGTACTTTTCTTCTTAGCATGCTTTGTTGTAGATGGGGTTTGTATTGAACCTATAACACCATCAATAAGAGTCTCTGCAGCTGGCTTGGTAGGGTCGGTGCTAGGGTGAGGAGCATGAGGGATCAGATCATATAAAGTTCTGGACTAAGAATAAACTAAGTCTAGATACTAATCCCAACTAATAGCCTTCTCTTTAGTGACAACACCACCCATAGCCACATCACGGGAAATGGGAGGCAATAGGGATTTGGTAAGCCAATCAGCTAACAATTGGTTTGGGATAGGAGCTTTAATGAATCTTCGTCGCCTCCTCCACATGAATATGATCTTATATATGGGTGGAAGTATTGTGACGAATGGATTTTAAAATATCAGTGCCAGTTTCGTAATGGATAGTAAGTGGACAATGGGTAAGGAAAACTGGTGCACCAAAAGCACCAAACTTAGATTACTGTGATCGTAAGGAAGAGTTCAATGGAAAATAGAAAAGCAAACTAAAATAATAATGGAAAAAAATATTTTTATCATTTTTTAAGATATATCAGCTAAACTAAACTAATGAAAATAAATAAAAACACACCTCTTTTCTTGTAGAATGGGCCATTGTAGCCATCCTCAGAAGTGGTTCTGCACCTCCATAGGTTGGTTCTCCAGTTGTCTCCAAAGACAGTTTTCAAACATGGAATGGATCCAAGATGGGTATGGATAATTTCTCAACATACACCATAGGAATGGTACGACAACGGTAATGGTGGAAAGAGAGTATGTGAATACCTGAGAGCAAAAATGTCACAACATACCCACAAATGAAAATGAGGAAAAAGGTGTTTTGGTAGAGCCCTTCACAATGTATTTAAAGTATGGTCCTAGGTTTTTTTTATCCAAGGTGGTGACCCATGGTATTTTCCTATTTTTTTCTGACCCTTTCTCTTTTTTAGGGTTTTTGACCCTTTTGGGGGAGAGAGTGAAGGTAAACCATAGTAAATAATGATGTTTTGGACCATTTTTTGTGGAAATACAATTGTGAGTATCAAAATTAAGGGAAATGTGGTAGGAATATGATGTATGTATATGGTGTAGACCATGTAGATCTAGGTGAACACTTTTTAGTGTTAAGAGATTTCCCCCTGATGTGTGAGGGCAATAGCTCATCGTATGGTCAATGTACATCATAGTATCATGGGAATAATGGTGACAATAGTAGAGAGACTAGAGAGAACCACAGAGAAGTTGAGCCTCACCATTCAAACTATGGTGGATTTTGGTTTTTTTATTATGGGTTCTCAAAAATGGATGAGATACATATAATGTGTGACATGTATATGGAAAAGGAGGGCATACCCATTCTTGTAACAATGTCAAAAGAATAAATAATGGGACCAAGGCTCAAAACATGGGAGCCAATTGATACATATAAAAATGATGATCCATAATGGTGGCCTCAATGGGAGGATGAATACAATGTTGATCTAAGGAACTGATACATATGAACAATGACATTCTCTTGGAATGCAATATCATCACAACTATTGCTCTGTTGAATATAGAGGCGTACTATATATGGACTCAATGAATGAGATTCAAAATCTATGTCGTACAATGTGTAGCATCAAGTAATGGAGATACGTGGAAGCACAACACTGGGGCTTCCGAACACCATTGCCAACGCAGCCTGGAAATCACAAGGGACAAGAAACTGTGTGGGTCCCATAGTAGACTCACAAATGTGCTAGAGTTAGGTGACAATAGAGGTATTTGACCAAATAATGAATGGGCCAATACCATGTATGAATCTCAACAGTGCGATGATGTAGCTGAAGTTGATCACATAAGACACAACCATCCTGAGAGGCACTAACGACTCCTCTCAAGTGGTCCAAGGAACTCATCAATGAGGTGGATGAAACCAGGATACATGGATGTCTGGTTCTATTCTATAGAATAGATGTGTTGACATCGATAGAGGGAGACCTACAACTAATCAAGGAAATGATGTGTCCTTGACTAGAAGCACGAGGGGGATAACAAAGGATGTGGAACAATATCGAGATTGACACACTAAATGGGCGAACATGGGAAAGGGAGTATGGGGGACTCAAACTTCCTTTTTTCAGAGTATGATGGTAGGGTTGACCTAGAATAAAATGAAACTGACTCATGGGAGAGGGATCATAGATATAATACTAGAAATATTACTGCAAAACTAAGGGAGGGAACTAGATTAGTGGTATCCAGGGGATCCAAGGAAGACTCATTGCAAAATACTTTGAACAAAGGTGACCCAATGGGGGGGATATTCCATACTATAATATTATATGTAGTGGCATGGAGAGACACCATTTGGGACTTTTTCATAGTTCAAGGAGAATGAAGAAGGGATAGAAGTAATCTCAACATGAAACGATCTCGTGGATTTTTAGAGAGCTCAAGAAAGTAAATGATCGATGGTGTTTTTATTTTTAGAGAGTCTGAAAATAGGAAGAATACTTCAATGTGGTCTCTTTTTTATATGTAGTCTCATAATCCCAAAAAAGGATAAAGGTATACAAAGGAGATCTCTCCCAACCTTTGGGGAAGGAATACTTCTTTACCGTTGGTAGTCCAATTGGACCGGAAAAGGTTAAACCTATACTTACTGGACAAATACTTTTATGATCATGAACGAAACCAAGTTTGCTCAGAAATATTTTCTTGATGAGAAGGCTAGAAAAGAGCTTAAAGACAACCCATAATGAGATTTTTCATAAAGTACGGTCCCAATGTTCGAGAAAGCATAAAAGTATACAAACGGAAACATTCCTAGTTGAAAGGTGCTAGGGTGATCATTTTCTTATGATAGTCGATATGGTCCGAAAAAGGAAATAAATGAGGCCACATAGAAGCTCTTTCAAATAATTTAACGAGTGGGAAAGGAAGCAAGCATTCTCGACAATCGTTTCATTCTTTTAGGAGTTAGAAAAGAGATTAACAGAAACTCTGTAATTGTCAATCAAGCAAGGGGGAAGTGTTCAATTTATGGAAAGAGGTTATGTTGTGAACATCGATGAAAGGAATACATGAAAAACACTGATGGGGCCCACATGTGGGACAATTTATGGACATAAATATGGCCAACTATGCAATATGGATGTGTAATGTCCCCACTCAAATAATTGCATAGCGGGACAATTCCATCAATCCTACTATTTCCCTAGGTTGGATGGATACATTTGGAATTTTAATAAGGGAGCTAATAAATGATGTTCAGACATTTGAATGGAATAAATATTTAATAATAGAGATAATTAAATAAATAGAAGAGAAAATTTAAGTGGCAATGGAGCATGAAGACACATGGAGATTATGGGTCCCACACAACCTAGAATTTTTGTACCACATGGCATCCTCCTCTTACAATTTCAAATACATGGGAATCCTAATGTTCTTGGATGAGTAAGAAGGCTAATACACTTGGCCATATGAATCATAGGTAGAATTTTGAAGGAAATGTAAGTTACATGGGAGAGGAAGAGTCAAATGCGAGCTTCTTGGACAATTGGGCTAGATTCCCTAACATTTATGACATCTATGACACCAATGATGAAGATGTTATGACATTTATGACATATTGTAGACATGAAGGATGAAATATGACCATTATGACATGTTAGGCCTAAATATATCATCCAATAAGGCACTCATGTGATTTAGGGAATCTCAATGGGTCCCTACTCGAATTGGGGGAAGATGGAAGGCTAGGGAAGGGAGGACACATGGAAAATATTGAGCACACACCCTAATTCGAATTGGATTAAGTTTGTGGATGGATTAGTAACCTTAGAAGGATAATTATGTTTATAAAATGTAGGGATCAACTAAGAGAGGGGATTTTGGTCATTTGATAATTTTTCATTTGTGAAGAGAGAGAGCTAGTGGATGACTAGTTTTTTGCCTTAGCCAATTTCATTGGTGAAGGATTCCCATCCAAGTTGGTGTTTGGAGAGGCCATTCAGGTATTTCATGGAGAACTAATGGATTTTGTATATTCAGGTGTAAGCTACAGGGAATCTCTTGGTTTCTTCTAGTGCATCATATTCTCTTAAAATCAACTTAAAATCAACCATCTTGCTTCCCCCTTTCTCCTCTACCTAGTCATCATCGTCTGGGGTATTCTAGGATACGACAAAGGGAAAGATCGTATAGATCTAGGCACTCCATGATATTGTTCCAAACCACTAAAACTAGGTGACCTGGAAGGTAGAGGGGGTAGAGAAGGATGGCTTCTCACGGCGCTAAGCATCCTCCATGTTGACCAACCTAGCATCCGAGAGGTGACATGAGGATATATGGATGGGCTTAGTCCCATTGTGTTGAGAACCCAACACTTTCTCTTGGTTGAAGAGGAATATCACTGTGAGGTAGACATCTAGTTAGGCCAGCAAACATTCATGGTTAATCATTGTACTTATTTACAATTTCTATTTATGCTTTCATACACAACTACCATGATGAATTCATAAATCATATTGCAGCAACCAAATACTAGAAAAACAAGCAAACACCTACATCATACCAAATAATTAACCCAACTCAGTTCATGACATTGAGTAAGCCTTAAAATTTACTAATTTACACTAAGTCAAAACAACTCTGCAGTCTTTGAGGACATAAGTCCCTAACTGCTTCAACTATGGGAAGTAATTGGGATTTGCCCAGAAACTCATTGTGAGCAGTACCACAGGAACCCCAAAGTAGCTGGCTGCTGAGAGGAATTGCCAAGTGAAATGGGAAATGACCCCTTCTGATTGAGTAGAAGCACCTGTGAGGAACAAGACAAGCACTATCTTCTGGAAGTCTGGATGGCTGAGAGTCCACCTTTAGCCAATAGGAAGCCACTGAAACCAGGGTCCAAATCTCATACCCACCAGTTTCACACACAAAATCAAACACAATTGATCCTCCACGCTCTTCCTCATGCCTGAGAGGTGAACCACCACCATTTTGAACACTCAATCGACACCATCGAAGCTGTTCTCAGCAATCTCCCATGCCATCAGAGGGCCACATAGTCTCTAATTTTGATTTAAACCCTCAGTCTGAACCAAACCTCCACACTGCACCATCAAGCCCCATGGCTAGTGCGAACCCGGATCCATTTTCCATCCTAACCTTAGCAAGTGGACCCATGTCCACATCACAACCTGTCATCCAGAACTTGGAAAATGGCCCAAGAACAGTCATGCATACTATCATTAGCCAGCTGCCACAACCCATAGTGACCATCCAAGCTGGCCCAGTGGTAACACATGGGGGCAGTGGCCCCTCCACACACACTACCCATCCTGCCACACAGGGGGGTAATGCACCGCCCACCTACATTTCCCCTACTATTATACAAGGGGGAAATTACCCCACCACCCATACCACCCCCCACACAACACTTGGGGGCATTGACCCATCTGCAATGGTGCCACCGTAAGCACCCCTAGCCATGCAGATGCATTATGCACTTGCAAACCCCACCACCATCGTAGCCCCATCCCACATCAACTTGGGGTCAAATATGCACTTCATGGCTCAACTGAACTTGCCTAATTTATCTAGATTAACAAATAACCCCATCTACCACCAAGCTTTCTGGCCACCCATGCCAACTAAGATGCCATTAGACATCTCAAAGTTTGAAGGAAAAGTAAGGGAATGTCCCCAAAACCACATAATGACATTCCATCTATGGTTCTCATCCAATAGCATTGTAGACGACTCCATCAGGCTAAGGCTGTTCCAATGAACCCTTACAGGTGGTGCATCCAAATGTTACATCGAGCTACCACAAGCCAAGTACCCCAACTTAAACTCCCTAGCCTTCATGTTCCTACAGTATTTCCAACTCCCTATCAGATATGACGAGGGGGTGTAGATCCTGCTATCCTGTCGTCAAAGTACTCACATAACTGACCATATCCACTAGTGGCAGCGACGTTGTAGCTTATGCAAAATCCAACTAGATGACAAGATCTTCTTGGATTGGTTTCTTAAGACTTTGCTCCCACCCATCGCAAAGGACATCACATCCGAACGTCCCCAATCTGAAGAAGAGGCCATACTAAAGGCCCAACAATTTGACTCTTAGTCTGGATACATGTACAACGTCATTCTAGATGCTCCCCTACCACGACACACCAAGGGCATCCCACACTGCGGACGACATCATAAGGTCAATCTCCCAACAACCACAGCCTTGACCAATACCACCTGCCATCACACCACAACCAAGAAACACTACTAATGTTTCTTACCAAAACCAAGCTCTAGAATATGTTATAATGATGTCCCAGTCTGGAGTGACAACTTCCTCTACATAACCTATGCCACCGCAGCAGGCTCAGGCCATGGCTTGTCCAACACAGTAGTATGTGGGGAAAATGCCCACATTTGTGACACCACCACTACCACAAATATACTATGCACTACCAGTACAACAATTTCAAGCCCCCAACCCAGCTACACCTGCTCTATTGGGACAAGTTTTCACACAGCAAAACCATCCCAACCAGCCTACCCCCAACAATCAACAAGGACAAGCTAGGAACAACCGGCGCTGCAACCAAGGAAATAACCAACCGCAAGGAAGAGGTCAACAACCAAATCCTCCCAACAATGCCATGACAAACTAGCCAGCCCAGAACCCCCCATGACCAAATGCAGTAAGATACAATGCCCCATTGCACACAAACCAACCATGCACACTCTTTGAGGTCTATGGGAACTACACATTTGAGTGTCCCCTCATGGGGCACACCAAGCAAGCCATTCGGAACAAGGTCCAACACGGTGCTAATGCTACAAACCAAGCACAACCCAACCCAGCACCATAAGGAACTCCCCCCATCGTGCTTCAAAACCCACTACTAGTCCAAGGATTGGTGGTAACCGCACCCCCTCCCCAACCCAACCCCAATGCTCCGGGGGAGCCGCCCATGATCGAAACAGGTGTTCACCACCTGCTAGGAATGACCACTAAAGAGGTCAACTTATAGAATAGACAAAATCAGTATGGTACCACCACCAAACCTACCGACTCATCAGCAGCATCCATGTCTAAGGCATCCAACCTACCTCTCCGGTTACCCCCATTCCCGCACCCCCCATACGTAGAATTGCCAATAATGCCATAGCTAGCACTGTAGTTAGCTATAGCATTGTGGATGATTTGGCCCAAACACCAACCACCATGTCTGCTCTTGAGGTACTTAAAATGTCTCCAACACAGGGAAAAGCCTTACTAGCCGCCCTAGGAGTAGTAGACCCCTACGACTCCAAGGTGATCACATTTGACATGGAGAATGGGGAACCACGCATGCCCTCCACTATTTCCTTCCAAATCCTAGTGTCCATACAGAATTTGGTTGTGCACCGATGCATAGTGGATGAGGGGGGATCCACTTGCGTCATGTCTACCTTGGTTTGGCAGAAGCTTGGATCACCAATTCTGCAACTATCCTCCATGACTCTATCAGGTTATGATGGAAATCCCACTAAATCCCAAGGAATCCTCCCCCATGTCCCCATCACGTTAGCCAGGAAGACAATCCTGATTGACATCGAAGTCATCAATGCTCAATTGGACTACAACCTCCTCCTCGGAAGGAGTTACATGTAATCCATATGAGTCGTCACATCAACTGTCTTCCACCTCATGATGTTCCCCCATCAAGAGAAGATTGTGACGGTTGACCAGATCACCTATCATGATCTGCAAGGGTTAACAACACCTACGAATGTTATCCATACCATCATCACTGTTGAGCTGCAAGGGGCTACCACACACACTAACGTCATCCCTACAACCAATACTGTGGTTGAAAAGACACTAGCTTCCTTACCGTTGAATGTGGGCCCTGGTTTGTTTACCGATCCAACCATGATGGCTCTTTTCCTATTGGTGTCACCACCAACGACACAAAAGCAAACTACGGACTTGTGCATGGTCTCATCAAGCACCGCTGCACCCAAATAGTCATCGCAGCCGCAGCCCCAACCACAACCACAACATTGTCCACGGCCACAACGCCAACAGCAGCTGCAACATCACCCACAGTAGTAGCATTACGTGCAGCTGCAACCAAAACCTCACCCCCACATGCAACCAGCTAGGATTTATGTGGGCTCATCTCCCATCCATACAATTCCCTTCCTCTTTCCCCCACTTGGTGTCATGAGCAAGCCAGTCATGGCCATCTTAATCCTACCCAACTTTATGTTGGAGATCCCAGTGTGGTATCTTGATCCACCATCTCAACCAGCACTGCCCCAAGTTGTGTTAACCCTGGTGCAACCTATTGTGGTTGAGTCTCACCCTCCACTCGGTCCGCACAAGCCAACCACCGCATCCGTACCTACACTACCCCAACCCAAAAGGGCTAGGGGTAAAAACTAAAGCCACCGCAAAACCATGACAAGTTCCACCTTGTGCTATCTGCGAACAACAGGGCCATCCAACTCAGAATTGCCCTAAAATCCTAGTGATCCATGTGCATCTAGATGCCATGGATATGAACGAAAACATCCCTGTGGTTGAACCCTCAACCATGCCAGTAGTTAGGAACAAGGCATTGAGGACAAACCATGCTTATGCCCTTTGCAGCATGTATGGACATTAATCCCACCATTGCCAAGACCTACCTGAATTTTGAATGGCTCTCACTGACCTTTGTCACCATTCCCTTGAGTCTGAGATCACCTTGATCGAAGAAGTTCACCCACCATTGCATTCTTCAGACACCATGTCCATTTACATGATGTCTATTTCTATAGACCCTTTTGTCTCCACTGTCACCAATGGTCCATCAGACATGTCTCTTCCATTATTTCCCCAGCCACAGCTACAACCTCAATTACCAGGGAAATAGTGGGGTTCATTCCCAATCAACATTTTCCTTTTCCTTTTCCTTTTCCTTTTCCCTTTCCTTTTCCTACCATCTGATATCATGAGTAAGTCTATATTGGAAACTTGTAATCTATAGGATTTCACATTAGGAGATCCTATGTGGTACCTTAAACCACCTACCCTACTTCTAAGGCCCTAGAATTTGTTGACTCATGTCCATCCATGTGAGATGATGTTGCACCTACCTCTAGGTCCATCAAAGAATCCTCCCATCTCCAGGCCTGCCCCTCTTCCTCCAATAGAGACTGGGGGCAAGGCCACGAAAACCACAACCAATACCATTTACATGGTCTCTAGCACTAGTTACCCTTCTGTCATATCGGTTGTGGAAGATCCACCTAATATATCCTGGCACCACTTATGCGATGATGGAGAGATCTGTAAGAACACCTTTGGTTTTACCCCATTCCCTTTAAATCATAGTATGGAATCAATACTTCCCATAAAAGACCAGATTTTGTCATTCTGCCTTACCAATGACCTTCATCTCGGCAAAGGGGCATACACCGTTATTGACTCTGATGGACAACTCTTGGATAACCCTCGCAATGGGCTCTACCTCAAGAGATTTTACACTTAACATCACCAATGAGTCGCTTCATTTTATTTTCTTGTTTTTCAATGTTTTTAGCATAAGTAAGGGGAAACACCATTAGCTTCCAATCCAAAGTCACTCAGAACCAATTCGAAACACCTCTCACACCTCCGGTCTCAAATTTCCATCTCCTGATGAGACCATCATCTCATGTTTAGCAGACCAATTTTAGGACCATTTCCCACAAGTCACCTTGATTTACGAGCCATGACATGATGATGTGAGTGTCTATAGACTTGTACTCATATCACACTTCCTGACCACAACTCATGTGAGTTTTCAGGCCACCGCCCCTTAAGGATTGTAATTTTACTTTTATTTTTGTAATTATAATTGTCTTTTGTTTTCATTGCACCTTATGCGGACATCTGGACCATCATCCAGAAAAATATTTATTTTTCTTGCATACATTTGGCATATAAATGCTCACAGAATTGCACTCACATCGCATGTATTCAATTCCATCCACTAAAACACACACACAAACGCTCTCCTGACCTTTGTCTGAGAGCCACCTCGGTTTGAATGCCTCTGCCGCACCGACTCGTAGGCCTTTGCTGCGATCTATCCCAGGCATGTATTGGTATGTTTGAGATCTTTTTGCTCCATCCATACTATGTGTATGACCTTTGAACCTCTTTCCAGCATCTCAACATGGGGCACTGCTCATGCCACCACAGTCAGTTGACCACATTGGAGTTTCATTTAAGCTCTTTTCTGACTCCTTAAAACAATGAAAATATCACCGAGCGCAACTGCTTCCTTTCCCTCTCACTAAAGTATAGGAAAAGGAATCTACATCGTCTTATTTACCTCCTTTTGCGGACCATGTAGACCATCAATTGAAAAGGACCTCCATGGCACACTCAAGCCAAGACCATTCCCCTCTACATACTTCTATGCTTTCTCTGGAAGAGGGGATGCACTTTATGAAAAAGCTCACCATCGGTTGTCGTTAAGCTCTTTTCCAGCCGCCTCATCAAGAAAAGATTGCCGAGCAAACTTGGTTTCATGCATGCTCGTAAAAGTATTTGAATGACTGTCTAGTTAGTATAGGTTTAACCCTTTTCAGCCTAATTGGAATACCAATGGTAAAGAAGTCTCTCACCCCTACAGGATGGGAGAGCTCTCCTATGTATACTTTTATCCTTTTTCAAACATAGGATACTACAAATGAAAAAGAGCCCCCACTGGAGTCTTGTTCATGCTTTCAGACTCTCTAAAATTGAAAGCACCATCAAGCATTTACCTTCTCAGGCTCGCTAAAAATCCACGAGATCGTACCACAATGGTGTCCCTAGACACCACCCCATAGAAAATGGTTTGGCAGAATTCCCACATTGGGTCATGTTACCACCTAAGTTGTACTTAGTGGTTTTTATCAAGTGAGCCCGGTGAACCGAACAAGGTTAACTTGTTCAGACTTCAAAAGGGCTATGGAAGTACTTCTGGGAAGTGCTTGTTGTATCATATCACATGTTCATACCCCATGAGGGAACTGTAATAAATTTTCTAGCATGACAGTGTCTGTAAAAGACTCGGTCTCTTAGACTTCATTTGTCAATCCGATCATCCCAGGGTGTTTTTTCCCTTGGTTATTATTGGTTGTTGAATAAACGACTGATAATTTCTGAGTTTTTCACTCCATACCTCCAAAGTTGGGGTGGTCGGCTTGGCATTTAGGCCTATTGAGGTTATTAGAGTCTATGTGTCAATGTATAAGCATGCTAGACATCATTTTTGAGTCATATGAACATGTCTAAGTCCCCCTAGGTTTTTTCAATTTTTCATTTTTTAAAATTTTTCAGTGTTTTTTATTAAAATTTAATTTTTCCAAAACTTAGGCTATTTTTTAATAGTTTAATTGGAAAATTTTATTTTGTAATAAAAGTGGGCCAAATAATCGGTTTCAGTCATGTAGGTGCTCATTTTCAAGCTAAGAGCACCATGTAAACCCATGGACCCACTATTTCCTAGTTTTGAGTGATTTTCCATCACTCGGGTCAGAAAACCCCAAAAATCAATTATTAATGATTTTAATTAATAAATTGATGAATAATGGAGCAAATCCAAAATCATAGATCAGTGGATTCTCAGCCGATTTGATTGAAATCAGTCAGATCTGAAGCAGATTGACTGGATCTGAAAAATCCTTGACTAAAGGAGGTGATCAAATCAGATTCAGAGTTGATCTTGAGCATCCTTCATGGGGAATTTCACCCTCCCTCTCTCCTCCACACGTTTTTGGCTCAACTAGATGAGTTTTGGTGGATTCTTCAGTCAACAGGTTGAGGTATCAGTTAGATCAGCCCCCCGATTGATAGTTGCACTCAGTGAGACTCAGATCTAGCTCAGTTAGAAACAGATCAGGCATTGATGGACTCTCCTTCATCTGATTTGATGTGTCTCCTTGGGATTTGCACCCCCCCTAGGCTGGATGTCCTCTATTTTGTATATATCCAGGCACAGCCTCCTCTTCCAAGCTAGTTAGAACTGGGATTGAGGTGTTGCTACTATTGTAACTCTATAATTCTTCATTTTAAATAAAGAAAAGCTTTGGAGGAAATATGGTGTGGTGCCATTTCATGTGTGGATGATTATTGCCATTGTTTCACTGAGGTAACCTGTATCTGTGGTCATTTTTTGCTAATTTCCTGTAGATATGTGGTTAAGATTGGTAATTAGCTTATTACAGTCTTGATAGGAAAGGTGTTGTTCAATATGTTTATTGACTGTCACTCTCCTTGGATGCATGTTCAGAGATCTAGATTTAGCATGTCCTATAAGCTTATATGCATGTTATCTTGAATCTCTTTGTATGTACTAATCGGATCTCACAAGTTTCTTGGCAAGTTCTTTGATTTCAGCTGAGTTGTAGGTTCATACTTTGGAGAGGATGCTGATCTAGTTTTCTTATTAATTCTCCTCAAAACATTTCAAAGGCATATTCCCTTGACATTCCACCTGAAATCTCTATTGCGGATCTTCAAGGAAACCAACACTTTTCTCCTCTTCTTCCTCCCTCAAAATCAACACTTTACCCGATTACTTGGTTCAGTTCATAGATGTGATTTCATTTGGATCTGTTTCATAAAAGTAAAATATACATATATCCAGTATTTCATATCTCATATCCTAGATCTTGCACTTAAAAAATGTTTCATAAGCATCCCAGATCTAGCTGTAGGGAAATCGTCTTTTTTGCATGAATTTGAAAGAAAACTTGTAGATCACATGCATTAGATTTCCTTTCACTGTTATAAAATTTAATATTCTGCAATATCAGTGCACTTTAATTGGATGCACAAATATCAAGCCAAGATCCCAAGGAAAGCTTGCTTTCCTTGGTTCCTTTTTCGCCAGTTTAGCTAGTTTAACCGCATTATTTTTTGAGATAAAGTAGGCTGATCCAGAGGTACTCTTAAAGTGATTTTGGTCATATTTTATTCTAACTTTCTTTCTGTCCTTTATCAAGTCTTAAAGAAATAAAAGGAAGCTTCTGTCCGAAGTGGTCTCAGGAGCATTCAAATCCCCCAGGGGTCTCCCTTTTCACTAAAAAATCTTAATTCTTTTTCACAAAATTGTAAAAACTTGGTTTCAACCTGTATAAGGACCAAGAAAGTTCTGATTTATCATTTCTCTGATATTGTAACCACTGTAATAAAATTATTCTTTGAATAGGCTCTTTCGAGCCCATTCCCCATCCCCCCTGGGGGGATTTGCGTCGATGCCTTTTTCGTCGATTTCTATTTATTTATTTATTTCTAGCATTGATATAATTTGCATGGTATTATACTTGATTTTTTTATTAATTCCATACTCCATATATTACATTTCAAAGTAATCGTAATAATTACCCCACGATTTCCCGATTGACCCGAAAGGGGAATGAGATTCGTGGTAGGATTAATTAAGAAACTATAACAGTGTATCTGTTTGATTTTTTCTATCATTTGTTTATCAGAAACTTTAAAATTAACCCCTCCTTGATTCCCCGATTGATATCCACTTGGATCGAAAGAGGTTCTTGGAGGATTTTCTTTTAAACAAGAACATCCAGTTTAAAACTTACTAAAATTGACAAGACTCTAGTGTGTATGCTCTGCACTTGGCTGTGGTTCGTCTGATCAGTCAATATGTATCAAAATCACTTGGTTGACTAGTATAATTAGGACTCACTCTCCCCAACTGAGAAACCATTAGGTGAAAATCCAACACCTAGATCAAACCTCTACGGTGGCAAAATACCCAAATGAAGCGGGAACTTCTGAAAAGTGACCTCGGGGCACCGATCTCTATCACACCTTAATGGGTGCATTATGAATAATAGCCCCAGAGACTCCATTTCATCCCACATATTCCTTGCGGGTAGCCGTAAAGGTTTAGTTTTGGACATACTCCAAGTACTCTCGGGTATATCTGGAGTCCCCCTTTGCCTAATTTAATCAACTCACACTTCACATTTAACTTAAAACATACCAATATGCAGTCACAAAACATTCACTCCAAGCACATGCAAGCACATTGATCTTATCAATTTGACTCCATTCTAAGGAACTTGTCATTTTTTCTTCATATATACATTGTGTATCAGCTTTGTGCTTTCGTGTGTTTATTTTTGTATCTCGTCATCTTTAATTGTCTATAGTTAAAATATTCAAACTCCTAAGTAACTGATTCAAGTTTAACATCATCACACTAAGAATTCATCCTTAGTAACTTAATAGGGTCTACCCCCCTTGGCTTCGTTAGGAGTTGATCCTAAATGGAAGAGTCAAGAACAAGGTGGTAGCCTTGACTCGAGACTTGCCCCCAAGGACACACTGAGTGGATTGAAGATTTCTGCCACATGACTCAGGTGTGTGAAAGGTGGCAACATGTCACCTTTGTTTAGATTACTCTGCAATGTTCCTTCCTTGGATCCCATGAATATCAAAAGTTTCCACCTCCCCCAACTATTTCCCATCTGCAGTGATATTCTTGGTATTACAGCTATGATCCCATTCCCTTGAGTCAGTTTCATTTGCTGCCTGGTCCACCCTGCTTTCATACTTTGAAGAAAGGAAGTTTTAGTATTCCACTCCCCCCCTACCCCTATTTAGTTCTTTCCCTTCCCTCCCCTCTGCCCCCCAATTCAGTGAGTCAGTCTGCAGATTTCTTCACACCTTTCGGTTTTCTCCCTCGCACCCTTGGTCAAGGAAACATCATTTCCTTGACTAAGGGTAGGTCTCCCTTTGTCGACACCAACACACATATTCCAGAGGATAGACCCAGAGGTCCTTGTACGTTGGTTTCATTAACATCATTGATGAGTTCCTTGGACCACTTGAGAGGAGTCCTTAGTGCCTCTTAGCATGGTTATTTCTCATGTGCTCGACTTCAACTCCATCATCGCACCATTGAGATTCGTATAGGGTTTGTTTCGCATAGTACTTGGTCGAAGACCTCGGATTTCACCTAACTATAGCACATTGGTGAGTCCACTCGAGGGACCTTAATAGGTTATGTCCCTTGTTATTTCTGGGTTCCGTTGGAGACAGTATTCAGAAGCCCCAACAACGCTTCAATATATCTTTATGATTGATGGAGCATACCTGTACCACAGAGACTTTGACTCTCAACCAACGAGTCCACATAGCTATGTACAAGATCCAGCAAACCATTAGTCATGAAGATATACCATTCCATGAGAATTCCATGGGTCCAATGTACCAGATCAGTATTGTATTCATCCTCACATGAGAGGCAACCATTATTGTAACATCAGCTATACATGATCGGCTCTTGTATTTTAGAGAATAGATAAAATGATTCTTTTGACATTATCATGAGCATGGGGATGCCTGCCTCATCCATATATATGCTGCACATTTATTGTATCTCACCCATTGATGGGAACCAAATTAATACAAAAACCATAAGCCACCATGCCTTAGCCCCGGAAGCACCACCTCTACACAGCAAATCCTATGATGTTCATCGGCCATACGTTGAGCTCCTGCGCTCACACATCAAAGGGAAATCTGTTAACCTAGAAATCCACCACATAGCTCTCAATGGCCTACACCACCCAAGGACACCATCTCACACTACTACATTTCGATCCAAAATCCGATGGAAAAATCCGACGGTGTGTGGATTTCCCTTTTTAAACTTACCAAAAATCACAAGGATAATTTTTTTTTTGGTAAATGTGGCAATAAGCGTCGCTTAAGTGATGGCTAGTCTCATAAGCGTCGCTTAAGCGATGGCGCTCAAGGAGTTATTCTCACCTAGAAAAAAATGGATTTCAATAACACACATGCATCTTAATCAATGGTCTCTAGATTTTGAGCTAAAATAGGAGATTCCATCATATGTTTTAGTGTGGGAGAGATTGCCGCATATCTCTTTTAAAAACTATGCATTAAGAGCCTTGAGGCAATATGGAATAAGTTAAGAAGAGTTTTTGATAGAGTTGATCCAAGACCGAAGTTCTTTAGTTGTGCTTGAATTCACATTGAAGTATAACTTGAAGAAGAGCTCCCATGAGAGATAGAGCTCCAAAATCAATAGATAGACCCTTGTGCAACCATTCCACTATGAACATATGCCATTATAGTGAAATAGTTGTCATGATTGTAGTCATTTCAACAAGAACTACCCAAAGAACCTACCCCCAACCTAGCAAAAAGAATAAGAGTTTCAAAAAGCATCCAGATCCTTGAATAG
>LPNX010550090.1:2158363-2185230 GCA_001517045.1 Pseudotsuga menziesii
GCACATGGTCCCATCCCACACATGATGATATAATATCCATTGATGGTATAAAATACATTGCATCCAACCACAAGATTATTTTGGGTTTTTGCTTATAGCTAACCGACAGATGGAAATGGCACTATTACTAAAGATGGAGATGGCAGAAATATTTCTTACCAATTGGTGAATCTCTGGAGGAAATCACTTATAGGTTGTGTTATTATCCTTTCTTTAACTGCTTGGCATATATCCTCTAGTGTTATTGGGAAAATGAAATTAACTCCTGCCATTTTTGATACAGTTCAAGCATTCGTACAGTAAGATCCATTAAAAGCAATGAGAGGTAAGGTTATCCCTTCCCATTTGAACCTGCACGCACCAAGATCGAAATGAAATGATTATAGGGAGAACCTTCTAATTTTCACCTGTTAAATCGGCATCACGAGAAGCTCTGGGTGCAACAGAGAAGTGCTATCTGTGAGATTTAGAATGGGAATGGGTTTCTGCCGCAAGTAGTCTGAGAATCGCTTTGAAAACACTATGGTTCATCAAAATAAAATGAATGGGCCTGACGAAAGGCAGATTACAAAGTGGAATGAAGCCAATTCTCCAGGTCACAAAAAGGAGGTTTGCAGGAGGTCATGCAAAGGAGGTCACGAAAGGTGGTACTGGTACTAGAGGTCATGCAGAGGAGGGTTTGCTGCGACCAGGGTTTGCAGAGGCAGAAGATGGTTTGAAGAGGCAAAGGAGGGTTTGTAGCGGTGAGGGTTTACAGAGGCAGAGGAGGGTTTGTAGAGGTCACGCACAGGCTAACAAAAGCCCCCAAATTTGTGAGTACCCTAAAATGATTGAGCATGCTCTAGTTTTGCTCAATTAATTCTTATGATTAGTAGGACCATCAGGAGCATTAGTAAAGTGAATGTAAAACTGAGATGTAGATTGATATTTTTCTATTCTTTTCATTTTCCTTAATGATGTAGGTTTGTCCAATAGTTCAGAATAATTTGGTGGAGTGGCTGGAAGAGGAACAGGATGGAGCGTGGGACAGGCATCCCATCACCCCCATGCTTTGACGTGGCCATTTCTGTCATTCACATCTGGGTAACTCACTTTGCATGTCATTTGCAGTCAATTATATCACTTTCATTACATGTGTATGTTTTACTTCAGCATTTGATGATCAATTATGCAAGCACCTTTAAATTGGCGTTACCAAATTTGCACTACACTTGGCATTATCTTCATATATAAATTTAACTCTTTGTAAACTGTCTTTCACCTTAACTCAATTATTTACAGGGAATCCATTCTTGTCCTTTGAGAGTAGGTCAAAAGTGTGGGCATTTGTGCACTAAGGTGATAATGGTTCCTTCTCCTGCAGTTGCTTCTTGGTAGCACTCATTGGTTGTGACTTTTCCATTTAAGTGCTAAATCAAACTATAACACACCCAAAGAAACAGTGAGTTTGCACAGATAGATGAATGACTTAGTGTTCATGCAGTGAAATTGGAAGAATGGATTCTATTCAATTATAGGATATTTATGAGTTTCAAATAATTTTTGAATATCTTTTTTCTCTTTTGTATTGCTATTAAATCTATCAATTAAAAATTAAAACTTGATAGTACTTTAAGATCATTGGCAAACACAAGAGCTGATGTGATTGAGTTGGAAAAGTTTGATCAACTATTAGGATGGGTTGTTGAGAGAGAGGATCTCAGTGGGCTAGGTACCTAGTTACTAGGATCTTCAGTGCAGGATAATGGTTTCTGCTTCATGAGCACAAGTGATATGTGCAGTTCTGCACAGGGCCCAGAAGACTATGGTTTCCTGTTGGCATTTTGGTTTTCAGTAAAGCAATACACATTTTATTATTATTCAAGCCATGGTCCATCACCCCCAAGGTGTTCAGAGTCTGGAACTTTTGTACAATATGAATGAACTATTTAAGTGTATGTAAATTTTCACATTTACCTATTGATTATAAATGCTTTTATGATTACTGCGATGTCTATAAAGAGAATTTTTCATGGAATAAAAAATATCAAGTATTTTTCATGATGTTTTAAGCATTTTGAAGTATTTTATTTGCTGAGTTTTATGCTTTATGTTTCCGAACTCCAAGTCATAGTTGCAGTCTTTTTCTTTTCTCAGTTTCCATTGTCTAAGTTGTGCCATGTTGCTTGATATATAAGCTGGATTCTATAGTATATCACATCCTGTTTTAAATATTTTCCAGTGCAATTCAAATTCTTGGATATTTTTGAGGAAAACTTTCCTAGTTCTGTTGAAATTGATGGAGATGTTGTTATAGTGGATTTCACCACACTAGGTGAATCACACATTGTATGGCCTTCCCCTATCCCGCTGCAGACTCTTTAGACTCAATGGAACACATTTTATCCTTTGATGTATCATTGATCATCCCCAAAACTATATAAACTATGATATACGCGGCTTTTTCCCCGGTAACCGCGTACATATGCGGGTTTGACCCCTATAGTCGCGTACATCGGGATGTGTGCATAGTCCAAATTCTTTTGGAGTTTTCCTTGACATGGATCTAACTCATTCGACTCCTAGCCTTCCATATACCTTGAGATCGCTCGAATTCGACCCTTCATTGTTCCTTGTGAAGCTATATAAGGAACCCCTTGGTACATTAAAGAGAGGGGAGAGATAAGAGAGAATTGAGAGTATCGAAACTATAGTCCATTGTTGCCAGAATTATACTTGAGTCTGCATCCCTTTGTCCCTTTGGAGCACTATTGTGTTCTTCCCAAGATTTCCCTTTGCTTGTAAGCTTGCTATCGAAGTGATGGAGGATTGAGGTGGTGGAGGCCCAAGTGGGGAATTCAGTTTCTCCAGTTCGCAGACGTGCCGTCAGAGGTTGTCACTTGTAATCTCTGATTCATATTAATAGAAATATCTTTTCCTGTCCAGTAATATGTATTTGAATGAATGTTGCATCCATTGGAATATGTCAAATGCTTATACATTATTGATTATATATGCTAGAATAGATCTAACACCATGAAATATAGTATGCTTGTATTGTTTACTTATTGTTGAGGACGTGCTATAACAATTCAAGCTGAAGATTGGAAAGCTCAACGAGGATATACTTCAACCATCTGGAATAAGGTACGAGGTTCGATCCTTTAGTGTTAGATGTTTTTATTTCTATTGCATATTGGGAAAGATCGATTTCTGGAGTCTAGATGTCTGTTGTGGTACCCCAAGCCATAGGAATTTCTCTTCGTAATAGAATTGGTGACTCCGCTGGGGATGTTCCTTGTTCTTCTTTGGGGTTGGGGGCACAATGGGCTTCTTATTATTGATTTTCTCTCTGTTTCTCTCTGTTTCTATGTCACATGTTATAGTATGTTTTTCCATTGACACTCCCCTTTATTGGTTTGGCCTTGATCTGCTTTTTACCACTGTCTTCTCTGTATACGTGGGTTTTTGGCCAACAATTGCGTGTATACGCGGGTTTTTGGCCAAAAGTCATGTACATACGCAGCTGTTCTCTATACAGTCGCGTACATCCTCCCTTTTGGTGAGTCTGATGTTGTGGGAAGTTGCTGGGTGGGTTGTGAGTGTGCTTGGGTCTTCCTTGGGTCTGAAGTTGTCTGTTGGATGCTTCTTTTTGTGACAAGAGACCGTTCGTACTTATCACAGGTATAACATCTACACTGGCATATAGGTTAGGTTCACTACCGTTTGCATTTTGCATGACCTTATGACCATGTCACTATATCCTTAGGTACGAACCCACTCTATTATGTCACAGAACCTTCTTGCTGCTATAGAAGTGGCATGATATGAGTGGTAGAGACTCACCTTACATGGGTACCCTAGTTAGCGCCTTATTTGCATTTGGTGCCCATGCCGATGTTTCCTCCTTTTAGGGTGTGGGAGTCCATTGTATAGTATTGCCATGACATTTAGCAAGAGCCTCATACTTCTCTTGATCTTATGCTGGCCTATTTCCCCCTGGAATCCCCTTATATCGAGTTGTGGATGCATTATCATGAGCTTTTCCTGTCTTATTGAGCTTTATGCCGGCTCCCTTGACATTGCGTTTCAGCCATATAGCCCGAGCTTGTCTCATGTCTAGCCATGCAAAGCCTTTATTTATATCCTTCGCAGCTTGATTCCCTTTTTACCGGGAGGGGATTTTCCCCTGAGTGTCGATATCCTACACATGTATCCTTGCATTGAGCATAGGTATGTTCCACTGCTTGGAGCTAGTTTGTTTTCCCTAAATGACACTCGTCTCCTCCTAATTTGTAACTATAAAGCTAGTTTATTCTTTTTTCAATCTTTTCAAATAACTAAAAAAGACCAAAAAAATCAAAAAACCAAAAAGCCGGACAAGAAAAGATATTATCTTTGGCAGCTGTCGAGTCGTGTCGCCTTTGAACAGAGCACTGTATATCACATCCATTGGTTGGGTTATAGTTTAACTTAGGATTTGTACTTGTTATCTGAGTTTTATCTCCACCGACTGGTTAAGCTTCCAGTCCCTATGGAGCCTCTATTGATGCCTCCTGCATCATAGAGATGTCCCAGTTTGTATATCGAGTCTATGCTACCTTCATTCAGTCACCATATTTCGTTATGCTCTTGTTCAAAGGAAGTTGAAACCTGAGTCGGCCATTCCTCAGTTATCTTGACTTTGCATGTCAGCCATTCCCGGTACAGTTACTAGTTCGTGCACCTTATGATCGAGTTCTTCCATATTATACAGCCTTACTGAGTACCTCGTGTTGGATGATAGGGGATTCCCTAATTCCCTCCTTCCAGCGGATTTCATCCCATCGACTTCAGATCATTTATTCTGGGATTGGAGTCTAGAGTCATTTTGAGTGCCTTGAGACTTGCAGTCATCAGTGGCAGGTTCTCTCCCCATCGACAGTTTTGGGAATACATCAATGTCCCCTGATTGAAGGATTCTCTCAAGTGTTCGACCTCAACACATTTATTCACACTTGTTAGTTTGCACTCTAGTACCTTGATTCCCATTTTCATTATTGGTGGGTGATCTCGCGTCTGTTAACGGTATACATCAATGACCGGTAATCAGACGATGGACTACTATGTTTGACCTCGACACCTCTATTCACATAGTAGGACATGTACTCGTAGCAGTTTGTGTAGAAGACCTTCCAGACTGGTGGCATCCACTATATTCTACCTCCTTGATCATGCCAGTGTTCACGAGATGTCAGCTCTCGTGACTTGTTCCAGTATATGTCAGACATTTCCAGCCACTATGGAGATCTTGATTTGTTATATATCTTCAGCCTTTGTGGAGATCATGGTACTTTGTATATCTTCATCATGGAGATTCTGATCTATGTATATTGTACATGGCGATGACCACATATGTGTTATCATGTTTCATGCCTATTCATGGCCATTGTACTCTTATGTATCCGGGACTGCTATATGTATTCGCAGTTATATGCAGAGTTGTATTATGGTATTATGCTGATTGGGTGGCTGGTATTCCATTTGGGTAACTTCATCACTTCACTTCTAGGATGGACTTATAATGTATTTCGGACATCGTATAACCCCTCTGATCTCATACATTAGGGGGCATCTGTTATAACAGATTTCACCACACTAGGTGAATCACACATTGTATGTCCTTCTCCTGTCCCGCTGCAGACTCTTTAGACCCAATGGACCACATTTTATCCTTTGATGTATCATTGATCATCCCCAAAACTATATAAACTATGATATACGTGGCTTTTTCCCTGATAACCGCGTACATACGTGGGTTTGACCCCTATAGTCGTGTACATCGGGATGTGTGCATAGTCCAAATTCTTTTGGAGTTTTCCTTGACATGGATCCGACTGATTCGACTCCTGGCCTTCCATATACCTTGAGATCGCTCGGATTCGACCCTTCATTGTCCCTTGTGAAGCTATATAAGGAACCCCTTGGTACATTAAAGAGGGGGGAGAGATAAGAGAGAATTGAGAGTATCGAAACTATAGTCCATTGTTTCCATAATTATACTTGAGTCTGCATCCCTTTGTCCCTTTGGAGCACTGTTGTGTTCTTCCGAAGCTTTCCCTTTGCTTGTAAGCTTGCTATCGAAGTGATGGAGGATTGAGGTGGTGGAGGCCCAAGTGGGGAATTTAGTTTCTCCGGTTCGCAGACGTGCCGTCAGAGGTTGTCACTTGTAATCTCTGATTCATATTAATAGAAATATCTTTTCCTGTCCAGTAATGTGTATTTGAATGAATGTTGCATCCATTGGAATATGTCAAATTCTTATACATTATTGATTATATATGCTAGAATATATCTAACACCATGAAATATAGTATGCTTGTATTGTTTACTTGTTGTTGAGGACGTGCTATAACAATTCAAGCTGAAGATTGGAAAGCTCAATGGGGATCTACTTCAACCGTCCAGAATAAGGTACGAGGTTTAATCCTTTAGTGTTAGATGTTTTTATTTCTATTGCATATTGGGAAAGATTGATTTTTGGAGTCTAGCTGTCTATTGTGGTACCCCAAGCCATAGGAATTTTTCTCCGTAACAGATGTTGTGTAAGACTACCATATCAGTGTCAAATATAACCTTGCATAAAAGCACTATGAGTGTATAGAAGTACTATCGACCTTTTATGACTAAGAAAATTGTAAGTAACTCAGAGATCTGATTCGATTGTGGAGATCTGCAACAAGTCCAGAAAGCTTTTTGATTGTTTTCTTTCATTTTGTATGACTAATTAAATTTTGAATTGTATCCTGTGGCACATAAGCTTTCATTACTTCATTAACGTTGAGTGTAGCTTCACATAATTGAATTGCAGCTGTAATATCCTTCTTTTTACGTGGGATTTTATATTTTACTTCTCTTTGCAGGAGTTAGAAAAGATTTCATTAAAATTTAATGAAAACGTTTTGGATGCAACAAAAAGCTTTGAGAAGGTAATAACAGACAAGCAGGATATTGAAGGATTGCCACCGACTGCTCATGGTCTTGCTGCTCAAACAGCAGCATCTAAGGTATCTCTTAGACTACATGCCTACACAAACTTCTATGATCTATCTTATCTTCATTTATAGGGCTAGAGTTTTAGTTTGTTTTCTGTTTTAATCTTTCTATAGGAGCTACTTTTACGCTCCCACTCTATTATTATCGTGGTACTGCACAATCCTATTGACCTACCTTTTGTGGTCATTTGTTGGACATTAATAAAATTATCTGATCTTATCTTATTATCAATGCAAGTGCTGCAAGGTTGTGAATCGAGACTGTCCTATTACTGTTATTCTTGTTTTTGTTTTGTTTGTTGCTTCATATATAGTTCAGGAGTAATTTCTTTTTTCTGTTTTTCCTTATAGACAGTTCAAACTCTTTTGTTATGAATGATGTCAAGGTGGTTCATATCTCTGCCATGAATGTTTGTATGCATCTGTATAGACAGCTGAAATTACTTTATCTTTTTATAAGTTTTTCACAACATATTAAGAACAACAAAAGGTTCTAGTTCTGAATTTGTGGGGAATCATTCTAATGCTGTATTGATTTCCAGGGATATGAAGGTGCAACTGCTGAGAATGGGCTATGGATTATCACATTAGATATACCAAGCTACCTGCCGATTTCACAGCATGCACACAATCGCAGTCTTCATGAGGAGCTCTATCGTGCTTATGTTACTCGTGCGTCTAGTGGAAAGCTAGATAACACACCAGTGATTGATCAGATTTTGAGACTTTGATCAAAGAGTGCTAAACCGCTTGGATACAATAATTATGCAGAGGTATATTATATACCTTTAGATGTTTTCCAGCTATATACTCATTGCTAACTAAAGCTGATTGATTCATTAATAAACTTGTACTGTTCCCAGGTAAGTATGGCCATGAAAATAGCAACTGTTGAGAAAGATGAAGAACTCTTGGAAAAGATTCGGAGTGCTTCATGGGATACTGCTGTGCAAGGTAAAAGGTGGCAATTGTTATAAAATAGTGGTTTATTGTCGACATCCACCGAAGATGAACAATGAATTAGAAATTCCCTGTCAGAGCTACCTATGGCCCCAGAAAGTAGGCATTCATGAGCTTTATGAAATAATAACTTAATGAGGTGGCGATCATTAAAATTTTAAATATGAACTCTCATAGCAGCTAAGGCATGCCTGATCTGTTTGTTCTTTTCTTTTTAATTTTTAATTTGAATAAACAGATTCCTTTGATTATTAATATTTTGAAAACATGTACATTGAGTGCTTTTTTATACATAAAAGCATAACAGAAACACTGTATGGCACATACAC
Source organism: Pseudotsuga menziesii (assembly GCA_001517045.1). Classification (NCBI taxonomy): domain Eukaryota; kingdom Viridiplantae; phylum Streptophyta; class Pinopsida; order Pinales; family Pinaceae; genus Pseudotsuga; species Pseudotsuga menziesii. Next base: position 2,166,666 of record LPNX010550090.1, read on the forward strand.
ACATAATGACTGTAGGCCCAAGCATAAAATAAATTTCATAACAAGGTCTATCCCAACATCATGTTGTGGATCATCACACTAGTTGGGAATTGGTCCCTAACTAGTCCAAGGAGTCTCAACTTCCATAATAATTGGGTCCCACCCATCATCGTCTGACATAGGAGGTTCCTTACCATTAGAAATTGCCAATGGCCAAGTCAAAAATTTTCCATTATTGAAAATAGGTGAATGCTTGGACATTTCCCTTGGACCGACTCAAGATGTGAATTTTGTTGTTTCTGCTAAGGCCTAATATCGCATCAGAGACAAAAAACTTATCTAATCTCTTGGAAATACCCTCATCTCCCAATTGATTATTTTGGCGGGGGGGTGGGTGGGGGGAGTTTAAATTGCTAGGTTGAACTTGAGAATTACATATACGTATGATTGTACTCATATGATCGTTACCTAGCATAGCATGGAAATCCTTGAGCCTAGTTACAAACTTACATAACAAATTTCTTCCTTTTCTTACTGCTCTCCTATGGTAGAATGGAGAGCAAGGTGTTGGTATTCAAAGGCTTCCTGTGTCCTCTAGTTTGTTGGTATACTGATTGATAGCCTTCCCCTATTTAGGTAGCCTTTGAATGCTCTTGGACACCTTTTTCCTGATAAGTAGGAGAGAGATCATTTGGAAGGATATTTTTAGACAGTATATCCAGGTCAGTTGGATCATTTCCCCAGGTTTGAGACCTAACATGTCCTTTAATGCGGAGCATTTCCTAGATTTCAGAGATGGCCTCATAGTACACCTCCCTTAGACACTTCTACATTGGATCAATGGGCTCAGGATTACCCTCAACTAGTTTAGAGTGGGCTTGCATAAGCTGAGCACCAAATAACTCAGATACCTCGGGAGGATAGATTATGCCAAATTTTCCATAGACATGAGGTAGAGACAGAGGAGCACTTTCTATTCAGATGCCCCTTGCTATTATGAGATATGTGGTCAGTTGCATTGCCTATTTAGGGACTCTCATAATTCCCTATCCACCTTTTTTGGTATCTAGGCCAATGGTGCTTAGCGTTGTACTTGGGAAAAGCACCCCAGGTCAGATCTTGCATCCTCTGTGCCCCCACTCGATTAGACACCACTTGGAGGATTACATCTTTCTTCATGGTGCTCCCGGTGGATAGGGGTACCAAGAGGTAGGGACAGTGCAACACCATTCTAGACCCCAGATCTATCAGACCTCAGGAGGAAGCCAACCCCTCATAGTGAGACTTAGGCAGGTCACCTCTTCTAGTAGACTAGTTGAGAGGCATCCCACAGGAAAGATATAACTAGTCTACCTATATTTTTATGTAGTGTTTCTTTCCTTTGGACTCAGATGGTAGGGAGGACTTCACACTTGAATTTAGAGGAGGACCTCCTGTCTCCTTTTCTCAATGGGAGGCACTTGGATAATTGAGGTTTTGTTGTACTTGGCTCCAAAGAAATGCATTTCTTTTTGGCACATGTCATAATTGCACCTAGATGATTTGATTCTTGTTTATATAGGAGTGGCATTTGCTCTCCCACACACTATGCTCTTTATATAATGTTTGAAGCTGAGAGAGTATATCAAGAATGATATTTGCCAGCTGTGATAGCTCCCCTGTATGGCCAAAATGAACATTATGGCGCAAAATTCTGCTAAAACTTATGAAGTATTCAATTTCAAGCAACTTGTCTCTGCCCAATTCAGGACTCCATGGCAAAGCACCAGCTTCCTTAACCTCAATATCTGATAGAGTGATCCAGCCAAGTACAAAACAATATCTTTCAAGTATAAGCTCATGCACTTGGGAAGCTTCCCTATTCTGCCACACTTCCAAAATGTGACAAACAACAGAATAGTAAATGAAATTTTGTTCATTTTAGGGTCATTGTAAGTTGACTTAGCTGCTATACATCATTTTCAAGCATGCTTCATCGTAAGATGTTGGTTTCGTAAGGTGACATGTCAGATCCACAACTGAAATGTTAGGTGTTGGGACACAGAAATCCATGCCAATTAGCTTTCCATTTAACTCTGGAAGGACCTTTCCAACAGCCTGTAAAATATCATTTCCAAAAGTCATCCTAGATGTCCTTTCATATCCACTATTATTCAATGTAAGCCCTACAAGCAAATCTCATTCAGTTCTTTAGTTCTATTGATATGGAGGCTATAAAACTAAATTGACTAACTAGAAGCCTACCACAGTGAGGAGATACTAATGTATATTGAATTAATATTGCATACATGATACACTATATTATAACAAGATAAGGGGATAGCTATCATAAGGTTCAAGTCAATTGGTTTGTGTGAGGTCTAGTGTCCATGAGGTCATGGCTGGAGTTCAAATCTCATGGGAAGAGGTTAATGGAGGGTGGGAATACCCCAAGGGGTGTCCAGAGTTGATCAAGCCTGGTTGTGGTCAAATCATTCTTTCCATCACTGGAGCTGGCCCCAGCCCAGGGTCAGACCAAATTAAAATAAAAAATAATTAAAAAGATGGGGATGGTTGGAAGGCACACCGAACTGGGGGTGGCAAACATCAATTCTTTAAATAAATAAAAAAACAGAAAACATAAACCATGATACATCATCATACAACACAATAGAAGAGCAATTATATAACAATAAATACAAAACACTTTGTTTGCAAACCCCGAAAAAGAGTAAATACATGGTAAAATACATACTTCACGACATTCTATCCCACTACATTATATAATTAGTACTCTCCCCTGCAACCAGACACCAAGAACTTGGGGACATAGGACACATATTATAGGGTAGGGGGACAGGTTCCTATGAAACAATGGAAACAAACATATCCAAATAGTGGCATGTGTATAAATTGGAGCCATGTGCATAGAATCAGTACCCAATAAATAGCCACTGATATACAGAGCAATCTTATCATGTTCATATACACATATTTAGATGTCCATGAAACACATAACAAACATTGCAATCAAATGCATCAATCACAATAGCTCTTCAGCTTTTGATGGATAGAATTTGCTTTTCTAGTATCAAACATACATCAGAACTGCGATTAGTTACGAATATAGTGTATTAGATTCTAGAAAGAGGATGACTTTGATCTGAATGTAGAATCTATTCTCTTTCCTGAGACACAATACGATCAGAGTAAATATTTAATGCTATTTGTGGAAATTGATTCTTGTCTAGAGCAGGTTTGAAGCAACCAATGCTCGTCTTCATAAAAATCTAGGCTTCAATAATACAATGCAATGGGAGGATTCTTTGTCCAACTTGAAAAGTATGTCATGTGGCAAATACATGAACAGTCTTACAAGCTGATATATCTCTTCCGGCTTGTTACATATACATGGGATTTATTGACAAGTGAATCCATTTGGCCATCTCAATGTAAAATGGCTCAACATATACAAGCACCTGCTTTCATCCCTTCAAACCTAATCCTGAAATATTCAGGATCAAATTTTTATTTTACATTCTATAAAGAAGCAAATATAACACATACTGTTAACATCTCTTGTTTCAGAATAAATTTCTAACTATAGAGGTATCGATATATGCACATTTAAAGGAGTTCCCTAGTCAGAACTTCTCTAGCATAGAACTAAGTTACTTTGTCTTATCATACAACAGCAATGTCTATATGCCTAGGAGTAATTTGATGTTACATATGGATATAAAATTATAAATTGATTATTATCTAAACTGAGTTTGAAGCAAATCAAATTTGTCTGATGTAATTATCAAACCAGATTTTAATGACAGACTGCTTTGAAAGGATACACTGTGCAATGCAAACAGTACATGTAATAGAATCTAAATGAACTGTTTTACGGGCCTAAATATTTTGTGGAACACAGACTAGAATTCATTCAAACACACCAGATTTAAGGGGCATTTGGCACTAGCTTCAGCCACTTTGTTTAGGAAGTTAAAGTTAAGATAAATTACTTTAGAATTTTGTTTCCCTTACCATAGAAAACTCTATACTCAGTACTGTTCAGTATGATAAATCGAAGTTATTTTCTGAAACTTACTGAAGTTACCTCATGGGGTACTTTAAGAAAACATGTAGCAGATGTTGGGATCCTGGTTGGTTAGTAGATTAGGCATGTTACTAATATTTTCCCCAAGGTTTAAATTTTTCCAAAAGGATTATTGTCCTTGGCCATTCTGAACCATTGCTCCTGTCAGTGTAAGAAGTACTAGCGTTATTGTAAAAAATTCCTATAACAGGCCTAGGTGCTGTTTGCACGTATTGACAGGAAACACTTGTAAAAGTAACAAAGGTTGTAGGAACATTTATGATAGTGGTTAATATTAAGTTTGTAGTAGACATTATATAACCCCAATGCCACATTTAAAACTTTAGTGATTAGGACAGTTTCATTGCCGGACTTTCTAGTCTTTTTTAAAATGACAATTAGGAACAATTAGGAAATTAATCTATTATGGTTATTTTGCTAGTATAGGGTATTGGTGTATTAGATGCTCGTTATAAAAAATTCATTTCAATCTTTAACCGATATGATTGAATAAAGGTTCAGGAAACACCAATAGAACACTTGTAAGTGCCGGCAGAGTGCATGATGACACTAATATAATTATAAAAAACTTGGATCCTGAGCTATTATCAGGTGATGGTCGCTAGTGAAGTAGAATAATAAAATTTACCACAAGGATTAGCAAAAGGAACACAACCTTTTGTAAGACACAATATCAAAGTCAAAGAATGTCAACCTATACCTTGTCCCAATAAAATAGAAGATAATAACATACAATAAGACAATTTTACTAAGGTCCAATGAATGACCACAATAGTAGGTCAATAGTACTCAATAATAGAGAGAGGGAGTGTGAAAGCATCTCCAATTGCCACTATATCAAAAGCTGAAAAGAATAAAGACTAATAGAAAAAGAACCAAGTATCCGGCCAATGGGAGTGCAAAATAAGTGCAGAATAAAACCATGACAAATAGTAAGAGCAAATGTCAAGGTGTGTTGGAGCTAGAGACCAAGGCCAAATGAGGGAGTGGCTAATACTTGCAGCTGTAATGTAGAATAATGACAAGTAGCAGATGAATGACTTTTCAAACTTTACGAACAACTCATCTTAATCAGTTTGGTTGAAAGATTTAGAATTTTAGCTAAAAGAAATGTTGCACAGCAGCTCAAACGTGTAGTGATGGTAGAGCAAACTGCATATAGAGGTAGGCGATTTCAGAGAAAACAATAAAAATAGAAACTCAAGAGATGGTATTGAAGACCAAGAAGCATTGATAGAAAAAATAATCCATTTTGGTGTCTTTTACTGCATGAATGACAAACAGAAAGTACACAAGTTAACAATGAGTCTAGCTCCCTTCATCTACTTTCCGGAACAATGCCGGTTGATCTACTGAATTAAGACACTTTACACATGTACTTACTTATCTATTCATGTTGTAAATGTAAATAGAACTTGAAATCAACAACAATAAACACCTAGAACAACATAGATATAGAATTGGAACTAATTATCTTTTAATGATAGTTCAAGATTACAATTAGATGCTTTACCACCCAAATCTAGGCATTTTCCGAGTATCACCTTCAAGATTGGTTCACAGATTCTGTCTAGGAGACTTGACATGTAGGCAGCATGTGCAACAATGTGGTCACAGTGGCATATTTAACATAATCTCATTATCCCTCAGCTAGGTCAATACCAACAGAGAGTAGACTTAACAGATATCACAGAGGACACTTGCCACAAGCCCAATGGTCCTGTTCCAAACACTATTATTGGGTGTAATTCCTAATGATCAGACCTTGTGAGAAGAGAGACACGGCAATTAGTAATTAAAGAATAACTATTATATGAACTCATCCCTCATTTTGAGGAAAGTAGATTTTTTAATTTTTGTTGAGGATTTTCATGTATCAATATTGAAGAATGCACATTTGTATGGTTGATTGTAAGAGTGCACTTTCAATGAACTCTCTATCTATCCCTTAATATAGATATCATGCAATCCATTTTATTAGTCATGGGAGTTCATGTTCAGTAACCATTTACTTCAATTTCTGCCATGTATAATACTTTTCTTCACTAATGGAATGGTTTATGCTAATTAATTGCGTCGCCTAGATTTCATGGTGGACTTATGTTTCCTATCAGTTGTGAGACTATTTATTAGTTGCATTTTTATTTCATGTATGACTAGAATCACAACATTTTGGAATCTACCCCTATTATAAATATACCCAATTTGCAGGTATTTTTTTTTTTTAAATTCACTGCCGTCGCTTATCCGACACTTAGTCTTTATATCTGTCGCTTAAGCGATGGTTCTTCATGTCGCTTATCTGATGATTATAGTTTATAGCCATCTCTTAACCGATGGCATGAAGGTTATTTAAAAAAAAAAATTGACTACCGTCGCTTATCCGACGTCCATTCTGTCGCTTAACCGACGGCATGAAGGATATTTTCTTAAAAAATTCTACTACCGTCGAAGAAATTCTATCGCTTAACCGACACTTTACATTTAACCGATGGTAAACTGAGGTGTTGCTTAACCAACGGATTGGAAATATGTTGGATAACCGATGATAGGCCACCGACGCTTAAAAAGAATCATAGTGTCGTACATGCGATAGGGAAGTGTCGAAAATCCGACAATACTGCCATGATTGTCGGATTTTTGGTTGAAATGTAGTAGTGTCACAACACTCATATCACTCCATAAGACCCTCCAATAGACCTCCACACCTCCAAATTGCCTAAAGATGAAGAAAAAGGGCTAGAACCCCCAAAAAGGAGCCCAAAATAGCCCCCTAGGAGCTAAAGCCCTAAAAATGGGCTAAAACCCTAAAAGGGGCTAAAACCCTGACCAAGGGCTTAAAACCCTAAAACCCTTTGGAAAAGCTATAAAAGGATGGTGGGGGGTCACTCTCAAAACACTTCTCCCTTGCATATTGTTATGCTTCCTGTGTATGCCTTGAGACACATTTGCCTCTCAAGCCACCCACACTCCCTCCATCTCCATTTCCATTTGAGCCATTGCTCCCCAACCAAGAGAGGTGCTCCCATGAGCTAGGGCATGGCGGCCCATTTCCACCCAAGAGAAGGTATACCCAATGGTTTATTTATGTTTTACTTAATGTTATTTGCTTTCTAACTCTCATTTTTATTTGCAGGTTTTGTTATTGACATTGTTTTTTTAGGTTATCCATTAGAGCTTAGGTTTGTTTGCAGGTTTTAAGGAGGTGAAACCCTAACCAATTTTTTGTAGAGAGTTTCACCATAGCTTCATTTTCTTCTTTCTGCCATTAGATTTAGTTTACTATTCTTTCCATTTGATTCTTCTTCTTGTTTAGATTATCTTAGCTTTAGTTTACTATTATGTCTCTACTATTCTTGTTTCATTTTTCTACATTTTCAGCATTAGCAAGAACCTACCCTTGTTCCCTATAGGCAAAAGGGAGCCATTCCTGCCCCTGTAGCAGGGAGAAATCCTTGCTACAGAGGGATTACGCTTTGGGTGAGCTATTGTACTATTTGGGAGAGATTCTCATGGTCCATTTATGATTTTAATAAGATTAATATAATATTTTCTTCATATTCAAAAATTCTCATGTCTAAATACCAAATGGTTGTATGTAAAAGTGATTATTAATGAGCAAACAATGACCATTTCCCCACTATATTGATGTATGTCATTGTAATGTTGATGATTTCGAATGAAAGAATGTTTATCTAATATATTTATGATGAATTGAATTAAATTTATTATTATTAAATGTTTCATGTCCATCACTTAAGCATTTGAAGTCATCTTACTCAGTTTATTTACGTTTGGAGAAGATTTGGGGCCATTTCCCTAAGGGTGAATTAATGATTTTATAGCTGTTTGGGAGAGGGTTATAACAGCCTTTATAAAATGAATAATTATTCACATGAGAACTTAATAATTTCCCTTAAACATAATCTGAATATTTTCAGGAACTCGAGTGGTTTTTGGATCATTTGGAAAGCCATTTTTCAGCATTTACCCTGGGGGAGTTGGAACCCCAATTTGCTAGTGAAAAATCCTACCTTGGATAGAATATTAAACAAGTTTGAAGAAGTATTTGGAGGGTCATAACTCATACCTTAAAATCATATTCAAGTATTAATATTATTCATATACCTTCTCATAATCTTTTGGAGCATCTGGGTCAATGTGGAGCCCTAGACATCAAAACTAGTCAAAGGTAGAAATAGGGAAAAAAGTGAAATATTGGTCATTGAAATAGAATTTCTTAAAAAGAGAAATTATAGTGGTATCAGAGCATGTTCCTTGCACATTTTAATTAATACCATCCATTTAATAAAAATTTGCAGACATGTATTGGTTTTATAATCGACCCACCAAGCCCACTTTCCTTCCTCCCCTACTAAGGGAAGAAGAAATTACAACCAAAGATATCAAATAATGCTACTAGGGGTATCAAAATTTGAGATGGGATATTCATGAAAGGTATTATTTACAAGAGCATCTTATCAACTACGTATTTTTTTACAAGAAGGAAAATGATAATTGACTAAGGAATAATCAACAATGCACAAGTATGGGGGAGACCAAGGAGCCACCAAGTTCTGTGGGTGGTGAAACAAAAAAAGCATTATATTATGAGGATCAAAATTCACTTCCAAGTGACATTGAAAAATATGAGGAAACATCACATGATAATGAGAAATATTCCCTTGAAACTATAGAATATCATTCTAAGACACATTCTACTCTAGACAAGGACCAAAGTGTTAACTGGAATATTTCACCTCCTACAGACAACAAGGTGTTCCACTGGTCTGAATGGTTTAGATCCAGAACAAATAGAGGATAGAGGTTGAATAATCTCCCTAGACGCCATAGATACATGTAATGTAATGCTTCGATCATTATCTTGTGTACCTGCAATAAGCTTCAACACACAAACATATCGAAACCACCAGAATATAATCTACTAATCTATGTGAGTGACTAAGGAATCTAACAACATACATGTGAAATTAAACAAAAACAATTTATGTGGGATAGAAATCAACTTGCATTAATATAGAAATATGAAGAAGTTTACAACCAAGCCTTAGTGTTGACATGCATCTCCATGAAACCAAGCATTCTCATCCCCAAAAACTTCGACTCTAGCTCTCTATGCTCTCCCAAATGGTCTTGCGACAAGTAATCAATCCAACAGCATAAAAATACCTTCAGAGTTCTCCCCTCAACCATGGCTATGAGCTCATATTTATAAGGATTAATGGATAGGGTAGGTTGCGATATTGGTGGGTGAGGTGGCCTCTAAGATCCTAGGATGAGGGATCTTGAGCTCAAATGACATGCAACAGTAGGGATAAGGGAGGACACAAGGCTTATCATCTAGAAGCCTCAAGAAACTTCTATTTTTCTCTTTTTTCCTAGGGTACCGCATTTCTCCTTAAATGATAGAGCGGTTCTGGTAAGAAAAGATTATGGAAAAAGGGCCATAAGCGGTGGCACTACTTGTGGGAAACAATGGATAGGTGGTGCGAACAAGGTACCACTCATAGACAATAGAGGAAGTGCGATGATAGGAATTTCCATGAAAGATTGATAATAACCATGACTTTCCACTCCAAGAGTTGGGATTCAGGGCAAGTAGGTATGTCAAAGTTCTTATCACATGATGGTGACAAGATTTTGGTATAACAGGATGCCCCCCAAAGCATGAGTCTTAGAGGGATATGATAAACGAGAGCTTTGAGAGAACAAGTTGTTTCCATAAGATGAAAATGTTGGCTCGATTGGAGTATGTTTTCAAGTAGGAATCTGTAGTACATCAATATGTTGAATCATAGACATAAGTAACCAAACTCATGGCTGCAGACCAATACAAGGCAGATCCATGAGAGGAATAAACAAGCATGGATACTAGAATATAGTGTAGATCCATGTGATAGAGGACTCAAATTTGGACATAGCTACCAGACATACAATGTATATCTATGTCATACAGATGCAAATTTGAGCATACCCATAACATTAAAAATGTGGATCCATGCTAGATATACAAAACTCCATTGCAACTTGGTAAAAAGCAATGAGCACTTTAAAAAAATACCTAGGGTATTCATCTCGTCTTCCACAAAGTATGATTATATCCATGTGATTACAATGATCTGAAGTCAAACATGGTAGAAACCACTTGATTACCGGCCAATGATGTGAACCGTTAACAAGTGTGAGGGAGATCACCATTAATGTGAATGATTCCCAAGGTACTCTAGTACAATCTACCAAGTGTGAATAGATGTCCTGATGTCGAACACCCAGTCAATTCTATCGATCAAAGGTCAATGATGTGAACCTATGTCGAAAGCAAGAGAATCTGTCAATAGGGCATACAGATCTCAAGGTACTAAATATTTTTTCTAAGACTATTTCCCAGATTATGAGCTGATGTTGATGGGAATAGTCTCATCGAAGGAGGGCCATGATGAATCCCACATCGATGACACAAAAATTGGAACATAGTTTTGGAATGATGTGAATGCTATAAACATATTATTGACTGAAAGATACTGACACAAAGACTATGTATACTGTAGAGGAAAAAATTCTTCAAATCTCGTTTGAACATTGGGAGGCACGACAAAACGACTTGGCAGCATGACTAGACGGGACATACATACAATGAGACAATGGACAATGCATTCTTTTGAAAAACTCAAAAGAGTGACATGACTCATGATAGTGGATCATCATGGAGATCAACTGAATACCCAATTGAATGACATGATGTGCAGACAAGTGCCATGTTCAAAGGTAACGACGTCAAACAATTGCCATTTTTTGCAAAAATGATTGCTTCCCATTTCCCCCATCATGGTTGATGAGTGCCTCTTTTCGGTTTTATGAGTTCAAAGAGGGTAACAAACACTCGATATAGCTTATCAGAAGACAAGTCCAGACTCATATGTTTTACAAACCTGAGAGAGGATGGGTTCGTTCCCAAAATGGGTCTCTCAATGTTTAATTTAATGAGTCCACTAAAAGAAAACTCGGTATCGTTCATATTTAGAGAGTCTAAACGAATACAGAAGAAGACTCCAAAGGGGTCCTTTTTTGTATGATTTAGTCTCTAAGGCCCCAAAAAGTGAAAAAAAATACCTTAGAGAACTCTTCCAATCATGATTGGATGGAGTGTTTCTTTTTTCGTAAATAGTCCTATATGAACCAAAAAAGAGATAACCTATCATCGAATGGATGACTCTTCAAATACTTTAACGTGCATGAAGAAGAAAAGATCTCTTGACGATATTTTCGTATTTAGGGAACCTAAAAAGGGTTTAAAGAGAACTCCATGAGGTTTCTTTAAACAATGTCATATTTTACGAGGCTGGAAAGAATCCGAAACAGACTCGATGACTTTTTCATTTTTAAGGAGCCTGAAAAAGAAATGAAAAGAGGACTCCATGACGCTTCTTTACACAATGTCAATTTTTACAAGCCTAGAAAGAAACTTGAAATGGACTCGGACATTTGATAGTGGATTTTAACGAGCATGACAGAGTGTCAAAATAAATGCTCATCAACCTTTTCCATTTTATGAAAGTGCAAAAAATACATAAACAAACTTTCCAAAGATTCTTACTATAGTTCTCTTATCCTGCAATAGACTCAGAAACAAGTGTTAACTGCATTTATAACTAGCATTAGGGGATTACGACAGATAAACTTTGACTAAAATATGATTTTATATCAAAACTATAGTATGTCAAACCCAAAATTGCCTATATGAGTCATGTAAATAGTAAAAAAATCAAATCATTTCACTATTTACCTATAGTAGAAAGCACTTGGAGCATTTTCTTAGCCAGATCTTCAGCAGTCGATATTGGGAGTTTCCACCGTCCATTTTCAGCATCATCAGTTGCAGGTAACAGCTAAGATCCTTCTCTTTCATTTCATAGCATTTATTTTGAGATTTGGTGGGTTAAAAGGCTCATATGGCATGCCCGAAAACCTTAAAAGAGGGAATCGTGGCTACCCCTTGGGAGATACGTGGTACCACCCAAGAACCATGCAAATAACATAGTGGACAGGTGGTGCCACCACCTGTCTCCAATGGTGCACAGGCGGTGCTGGCCATGGAGAACTTAAACTGATAGTATAAGCAAAATAAATTCATTCCTTTTATTTTTAATGATTTAAGGATGATTCTAATGCATATCATTATTGTTTTTGGCAGGTCTAGGTGACTCAAAACATGGTGATATGGAAAGAAAGAACACATGAAAATGAGGATGCTGCTGCTGAAAGAAATGCGGATTGTATTGCCGCATTATGGGACTATGGGGTCCAGGAGTTCTTTTGAACCCAAATCTTGGTGTCACATGAGCAGTTACTGGAACACATACTGTAGATGTGGAATCCAGAGCAGCAATATTTCAAGGTGGGGGCCCATATCCTTATTATGGAAGTAGAGGACATCTACTTCTTGACAAATCTCTCAAGATGGGGTGCCCCCATCTCACTGACAGGATCCCATGGAGGGGATATTACCACTTGAGAGCTTATAGATCATCACTGTGCACCAGGGACATGTACATCGAAGAAGAAGATCCCCATCAAGGCAGTGATAGATAGGGCCTTGCAGATTGTCCTATTTACCATGTAGAGGGTGGCCAAGAGTCAGGGTGTGCAGCAGTATTCCAGGGCACACATGTTGTATGCCATAGAGGCCATGGCACCCACGGTGTTCAACTGGTCAAAATCTATGCTTCCAATATTCAAGGGTTAGCTAATTAAGTGTTAGTAGGGAGAGCTAAAGCAGTTTGGCTTTGCTTCCATTTTATCCTGCTTCTTCTTCGAACGGGTTCCAGAGATGAGACCTTAGGTGGTCTTCCAGAGTCTGAGAGCATGGGACGCCTGTATGTTGAGGTGGGTCTAGGTCATGGCTCACACAAGAGTGGGCAGGGGAAGGGTGAATTTTGATGATCCATTCTTTAGATGGCTACAAGATCAGATCCTCATGGTTGAGGATTATGCTTATGCAGGAACGGACTTCATCGGAGATCCTGACCTAACACTTCCACCTGGAGGACAGTGGGGTGACATTAGTAAGAAGCAAGAAAACCCTAAAATGGATGAAAATGTTTTTATGTTTTTTAATGTTTTATATTTTTTATATTAAGTGACGAGACCTGTATATTCTCATGCAGATGTGGGAGCAATGCAACCTGGAGGAGAATCTCCATTGGATAGGAGAGTTGGATCCTGATTTCTACCATAGGGTGATGACATCATTAGGGAGCTGGAGGAAAACTTGAAGAGGTTGACCTTGGATATACTATATTCTGACATAGATGACCTCTCGATGAGATATCAGAGATCCACAATGGGAGTACTGGGTTGATTCAGTAGGCTGCTACGTAGAGTAGCTCGAGCAGTGATGTGCTATCACAAGCACCACTAGTGTATGAGATATGTACTGAAAGATGACAGCTTTAGTATTTTGAATGATGATTTTGCCTAAAATCCTACGTGCTTCAGATGAGGTCTCGGGACCTATTTTTGTAAACTTTTTCGTATATATATATACAGACTTTTACGCAGTGTTTATATGTTTCAAATGGAAAATGCATTTTCTATGAGTTTTATGTGTCTTTGAATGTTTATTTACAATGTACCATGTTTGATTTGATTTCATGAATGGGAAATATGGCAATCTAGGATGTAATTAGCTAATGATTCAACCACTACATTATGTTCCCTAGGGATATGCTTATAGGTGATGGTTTCAAATGATCTTTCTAGCAAACGTACTCTCCAGAAGAGGTAGAGAAACACTAGGTTCCTAATGGTGTAGACATGGTTTAAATGGAAAACCACAAGCTATGAGTCCATCAAGACTACTAGATGATGAACATCCTGGGAGGAAGCTTCAGTCAAAAGACTGATGACTTCTTCATACTCAATGATGTTATTAGTAGCGGGACCTATACAAACCACTCTTGAACAGACCAAATATTCAGCTGGGGAATAGAGGACCCAAGCAGCTGAGGCAAGATTTAAGGTGTGGTGGCAAGCACCATCAGCGAAGCCATAGAAATCCATCTGCATGACCAAAACATGGTATAAACAGATGTGAACACTAAACTCAAAACCTTCTTCAAAATACTAAAAGCACACTGAAAGTCAATCAATATACATATATACCAGATACTATCCAAGAAAAACTAGGCATAGTACCTTTTAATGTACAACCCATTACGAGGTTTCCCCAAAGGGATTTCATCATAATCAACGAGCTCGTAAGCTCCTTTCTCTAACACCTTAGAAATAACGAAAGGTCTGTACCACATGGACTCGAACTTACCCTTCCCTAGTTTGTCATATCTCTAGTCATAAGTCAATACTAGGTCACCCTTGTTAAAGACATGAGGCTGGATGGATTTATCACACCGCGCCTTGACATGTTTCTTATGTGCCTCATTAGCTAAGGAAACAACTCTCTGAGTCTCATCAAGGTTACTCAAGTACAAAAATATTTCTTTCTTTGCGGAAGTGTCTGGGAGAAGTTCGACGGCAAGTTGTAAGGATGGAATCTGACATTGGATCGGTAAGAAAGATTTGAGTCCATAAACAAGTTGGAATGGTGTGAAACCAGTAGCTATTTTCATAAAAGTTAGATAAGCCCAAAGAGCAGAGAAAAGGACATGATTCAAGTTGGATTTATGCTCTCCAACCATCCGATGAAGCATAGTTTTCAAAACTTTATTAATGACCCCTACCTGACCATTAGCTTCTGGATAATACAGTGTAGAGTTTTCATGGAAAAAACCTAGCTTGGAACTCAGTTCCTCCATCATTTGATTACAGAAATGAGATCCATGATCAGTGACGATGGACTGCAGAACTCCAAATCTAGCTATGATATTATTAAACAAGAAGAGAGCGGTAGTATTACCATCTTCTACATATGTAGGCATGGCCTCAGCCCATTTTGTTAAATAATCAATGGCTATGATGATGTAACCATGCCCCCTAGATGAGGTAGGCTTACAATGCATGAAGTCAATTACCCATTTGGAAAATGGGCCAATGGCAATGATGGGGTGTAGCAGAGTAGGAGGGGTGCACTTTTTAGGATAAAAATGTTGACAAGGTGGGCATTTCTTAATAGCCTCATGATTGTATTTGAAGACAGAAGGCCAAAAGTAGCTAGTGTGAAGGATTTTATGGGCTATATCCATTATAGATAAATGACCGTTGCATGCTCTAGAGTGAAAATCATTCAACACATGTTCAGCCTCCTCATGGGTGAGGCATCACCAGAGGATAGAGTTGATCCCACGTCTATACAAGGTATCATTCAAGATAAGATCCTATTTCGCGTGGTGACAGATACAGTGACGATCATCGTGAGATAAATTTGGCTGAAATCATTGTGTTTGCAGATAAATAAAAAAATCTCCATACCAAGGATCAATAGTGCTAATCAGAAACATGAATTAATCTAGAAATGAATCATTGGGCTCAGATTCTATTGTAGCATAGGGAAGATCACACATAATCTCTGCAAAGACCAAGTATTTATTTTATGTGGCCTTGGAAAACTATAGATCAAACTCCTAAAGGATAACGATATAGTGGGAGTACTTGCCCCCGAGTACCTGACGAGTCAGGATGTAATACGTCAGGTTCTAATCTGCCAATACAGTGGTAGTGCGGAGCATAATGTAGTGACAAAACTTTTGTACAGCAATGACCATGGCCAAAGCTAACTTTTCCACACGTGAATAATGGGTTTTGGAATCCAAAAGATTCTTACTGTCATAATAAATCACATGCTCTTGACCGTGGAGATTTTCTTGCACTAAAACCATGGTGATGGTAGTAGCGGAGGCAACAATATACAAGAGAAAGTACTTTGAATAATATAGGGGGTGTATCACAGGTGAATGAGTCAGAACGTGCTTAACATTATCAAAGGCACGTTGGGCTTGGTCATCCCAGAAGAATGGAGTGTTCTTCTTGAGGAGACGCATATAACAGTGCATTTTCTCTACGAAATTGCACATGAAAAAACAGAGAAATTTTTCCTTCCCCTACAAACTTTGGAGTTCAAGGAGATTAGTTGGGGATAGTAGATCTAAAATAGCGGCAATATTCAAAGGATCAATCCAGATGCCATATTTGGATACCACAACGCCTAGTAGACATCTCATCTCAATGCCAAAAACAAATTTATGTGGATTGAGCCATATATTATAATGATGACATCTCCAGAATATGTCTCTAAGTTGACCAGGGTGGTCCTCCCGTCACTATGAATGAGAAGGGAGGTCGTCAAGGTACGGTTCAACAATATGTTTAATATCGTGAAATGAATAGGACATCATGCACTAGAACATGGCTCCAACATTTTTCAAGCCAAAAGGTAACTTCTTATATGCAAAGGTTACCCATGGGAAAATGAATGCCATCTTATGCTGATCGGAGGGAAATATCTCAATCTGATTATAGCCATAGAAGCCATCCATAAATGAAAATATGACACTTCTAGCATAGTTTTCGATAATCTGATCGATGTGCAGAGTAGGAAAGTTGTCCTTGGGACAAGATTTACTAAAATCCCTAAATTCAATGCAAAATCTAATGCTGCCCTACTTTTTGTTGACAGGGACAATGTTTGATACCCATTCCATCAGGGGTACAGGATAAATAAACCCATCTTTGAGAATTTTCTCAATTTCGGCTTTAATAACTGTGGCCTTCCGAGGATGGACTTGCATAAGTTTCTTCCTGACAAGTTTAGTCGTGGGATAGGTTTTATTTCATGGACCACAATGGATGGGTCAATCCCTAACATCTCTTCATAGGACCAAGAAAAAATATCATGAAATTCCTTAAAAAGTGCTTTATATGTTAAGATCTTTTCACTGAGAGAATAACAAGCACAACAATCACATAAGCACATCACAAGAGACAAGAGACACAAAGATTTTAGGAGGGGAAACCATAAATGGAGAAAACCCCTCAACTTCCTCTAAGATAGTATCACCACAAGATGTGAACCCAAAACAGTAAGATGACCTCCCTTCACAACAGCAGCCTTCTGTCTTCTATCAAGCCCAAGAATTTCCTTCTCCAAAAGTGCGCCACACTTGAGAGAGCAAGAGAGCTAAGTCACAAGTGATAAATAGAGAGACTCTCACTCTCTATTTATATTCTTTCGTTGACTTGAAGTGCAATCAACCTAATAATTACTACTCGAGCCTACACCTTAATTAGTGTATAATAACTCAAGTGCCCCTAAACTATGGGGACTTACCTAATGACTTGATATGACTTGTTTACATTATTAATCCTCCCGATCGGAACATCGGGGTATGACCACATGACTCAAATACATAATAGAAACATCCCGGAATAAACATCGGGTTACAATACATAGAAGATACATAGAAGAATACATTCCAAAGTTACATATACATCAACACTCCCTCTTAACTAGGAAGGTATTCTTTCGACACAATTTTTCAGCACTGGTCTTCTTCTCTGCATCAACTGGATCATCTTCATATTTGAGTCATCTTCATCTTCAAGTCATATTTGTCTTCAAGTCATCTGGATCTGGATCATCTCTCGATCTGGATCATCATAAAATGGAATCACTGGATCTAGATCATCACTCGATCTGGATCATCTCTCTGCTGGATATGGAACATCATCTCTGGACTGGATCTGGATCATCAATTGATCTGGATCACCATTGCTGGATCTAGATCATCACTCGATCTGGATCTCTCGGAGTCATCATAACTGGATCTAGATCATAGCTCGATCTGGATCTCCACTGGTCATCATCATGGGTATACTATCTCGTCATAGGAAGTTCTATAGAGCCAGCCCTTTTTCATGCTGGATGTATGCCTACTCCTCATGTAGGTCTTCACCCAGCACTTACATCTGACCTACTCGTCAGAAAGGCACGCCCAGCACTCACATCTGACCTACTCGTCAGAAAGGCACGCCCAGCACTCACATCTGACCTACTCGTCAGAAAGGCCCAGCACTTATGTCTGATCAACACATGATGTGAAGACTGGCTCAATCATCTTTATCTGATCAACACATGATGCCAAGATAGATACTGCACTTACATCTGATCAACACATGATGCGAAGAATGGCACTGCACTTACGTCTGATCAACACATGATGCAAATACTGGATCGGCACTTACATCCATCCAGACAAGAACACATCCTATCACAGTGATGGAAAGGCATGCACTCACATCTGATCTTGTAGTAAACTACAGTCACATCAGAATGGCCCCCAGTCCTCCTCGACTGAGCTACCTGGTAACTGACCAGGCACCTCCATTCTCATTGAGAATGGCAGTTGCCCTTACATCTGACCTACTCATCGGAATGGCCAACACTCACATCTGACATGGAAGGAACTAAATCCTTTAGCCATGAACATAATGGTTCAGCCCTTACATCTGATCAAGTGGGAACACATC
>LPNX010550090.1:2189531-2200171 GCA_001517045.1 Pseudotsuga menziesii
CAGAATTAGTCAGCTGATCGACTAAGTCAGCTATCCTTCAAGTCTACTTATCGACTTACTCCTTCTACATCTCCCCCATGAACAAAACGTTTCTTCATCCTGAAGAAATAGGGAGGTACAAAATTCTTCGTGACTGTCCTCAATAGTTATTGCGGTGGGCTGTGGAGTCTGATGGTCAGTATTTTTTGTACATGGAATTCTACAATGGTTGGGGCTATTACTGTGAGGTGATGTTGGAAATCTGTCCAACTCTACAAAAAATTTTGGATGTCAATGGTGAGTGTGGTCAAACCTAATAAGATCGACATCTTCTCTGAAATGGAGACTTCAGCTATCCTCTCCATGTTGGGACCCATAAACTAGTCCTTCTCTTCTGCAGTCTTCATAAGTCGTTTCATCTGTGGGCAGATGATGTCAGCTTTCTCCAAGTTAGGGAGATCTTGTTGCACCCACTGATGTGCTTCCCTTTCTAGTCGCTGCAATTTGGTAGTTTCAAGCACTATCTATTCTTCTATTGTCATTCTGAGTGCTTCCTCAGTGGTTTTTATTCTTTCTAATGCCTGAATCCCTTGTCAAGTGTATCAAGTCTACTGATATACTTTATCATAGTAATTAGGCCTGTCTCTTAATTTTTCTTCAGTTACGACAGACTCCTCCATATGAGCCTGCAACACTATATAGGCTTCATAAAATGCAGTGTACCGTGCCATTAAGAGTCAGGCAGTTTCCTCTTTTTGTTCCTCATTTGTTTCCTGAATGTGAGCTTGGAGTGTCAACACCATGTTCTCAAATAGCTGATATGCCCTTTTGAGTGGTTTGTCTGTGTCAACCTCTGTGGGGCTTGGCATGATGGACTGGGACAGATTTCTGCACTTGTTGAGGAACTCGACCTGTTCTGCATTCTTGTCATTGAGTTCCTTATTTCTTTGCTCACTCCTTGTCTTTGCTTCACTTGCTAGGGTCTTGAGGAGTTGTCCTAGATCTGTGTCGATCAGGCATCTTGCATCCTTTAATATTATTAGGACCTTTGAAGGCTTGCCATGATGCTCCTTCTTCTGTTTCTCCTTCCTCTTCTTACGCTTTTGTTTATCTGCTTCCTGTGTGCCTACAACAGTCGAGGCGAGATCTTTGGTTTATGGGATAGAGGTGAATGGTTTCTCTGGTTGGGGAGGTGGGATGACTACCACATCTAGTTGTTTGGATGCAGTTAGTTATGGTGGGCCTTTCTCTGAGTCAGGAGGTGGTGGTGGTGGTGGAGATGGTGGTGGAGATGGTGGTGGTGGTGATGGAATTGGTGAATGGTCGGGGGTGATTGGTTTGGGAGAAGTGTGGGTGAGTGGCGGATTGTTGGGTCAGGGGGGAGAGTCTACGTCAGAGAATAAGTCTACCTTGGAGAACATTTGGTTAATTTATTGAGATCCTCCTCAATTTCTTCTCTTTCGGTCGGTGTAGTGGCTGATCGATCAAATTAGGGTACGATCGGTGTGATAGTCAAGGACCAATGTGCAATTACTTCAGCTTCCTTGTCAGGATTTCTCTCAAAAATTGATGTAATGGTTTCAAAGGTTCTAGACTATGCGTCCTGTCCTGGTTGGTATCCTCCGATTATGAAGAGAGGTGCTTTTGTAGAGATCTTATGTGCTGATGTAAATATGTCAGGTAGTTTCTCAATGAATGCCTGCAAATCTCTATCTTTGTTGAACTTTGCTTTCATAGCCTCTGTCATTGCACTTTTTCATAAGTCGAGGGGGCTTACTGACTATGGTGTCGGTACTTGTTCCTCAATTATTTTCGTCAGTGATGGAGGTGGAGGCATCAACATAAGATCGACAACATTTTCAGGCATCGTCGTAGTCTTAGCTTTCTTCGGTCGACCTGCTTGTGCCCCTACGTCGACGAATATTTGGAACTGGGTTTCGACGGACACCTTGTTTGCTACGGCATCCTCTATGATGTCAAGGGCTATGGATGCCAGTTCCTCCTCATCTTCTGATGAGTTGGAAAGAATAATCTTATGCTTACCTTTACCTTGTTGTTGTTGTTGTGTCTTGAGCTTCTTCCTGGACGCTACTATCTCCTTTGACAATTTTCGAATAATTCCTTTTGTAATAGCATACTTAAGGTTTTCTGGCTCTATCTCCCCCCTTGGCTCCTGGGTTGGGACAACACTTTTTGTAGCTAGACGAGTTACCTACTACTATGGCTACGGCTCTGCGGTATGGGGTTTTTCCCTCTTTGTGGTCGGAGGTTTGATTGTTATTTGTAGTTGGCCAGTGTGTTTGACTGGTGTCTCCTCTAACACAAAGGTGCTGATATAGAGGTTGAGCTCGTAGTCTTCCTTTTTTTCCTGGTCTGTGACTAGATCCTTGATGGAGAAGTCGACATGCTTTGCTGCTGCTGGTACTGGTATTTTTTTTTGGCCTGTCGAGACAGTTCCTGAAATATCTGGTCGACAGATGGATAGTAGTCGAGGGCTTTGGCATTTGAATTGTCGCCCTACATGTACCATACCAAGGTATGGTCAAGCTCTAGTTGGATGTGGGATTTCATTGATAGATTTCTTTGGATTTTTTGGGGCACCCTCCATCTAGTCGTGAGGACTTTGAGTTGTTGAAACTAGTTCTACAGTAGGATTTTTCCTCTTTCAAGTTCCTACAACATCCCTCTCAGGGATAACGGTTTAAATTTACACATGTCGAACTTCAACGGTTCTTGAAATATTGGACTCCCCTCTGGGCAGATGTGGTACATGACAATCCACAAGATGAGGGAGGGGAACTTAATGATTCCCCCTGTTTCTTAACATCTTTTACAGATGGTCTTCACCATGTTGGTGACATATTCGGCCCATCTGTATATTCATTCATCAGTGGCAATGTTGTTGACAGCTTCTAGCATATCTAACTTAAGGTCGTTGTCTCGACCTGCTAGCATGAGTGTTATTGCAATGATTTTGGCCACAATCTATGGCGTTCGGGTTGTGATTTGGCTGATCATCAACCCCTTCGAGTTCTTACCCGAAGATGACCCAGTGAGCTCTTCGACTAGTCCTTCTTTGATACTGACTGGTACCGAGTTTCCTTCATTAGATAGACTGATCAGCTTGGAGATGACTTCTCTAGAGATATCGACCAGCTGGTTGAAGTGGAATCAGCCATTGTGGTATCGGCTGATGATGAATTTGATAGCAGTTTCCTTCATGCCACCAAAGCTAGCCATAAGTGGTGCATTGACATAGCCAAATATAGTGTTGTGTTTGATTTTCCCTGTCGCTTGAGTGGCCTTTTTGTTAACAAAGGCCCATTCTTGCATTTCGGTCCATATTTTTTTCCATGAGCCTTCCTTTACCTTGGAATTTTTTATGTTTTTCAACCTACAAACTAAAGGTGTATCCACAGCCTATAGTTCATTAGCTTTGGTCGAGGCCCTGGTTTGTTTGGGGGCCATTGTGTCAGTTTGGTGGTCGATTTCACTAAGGGGTTCTCAGCTTTTAGTCGACTGGATGCTCTGATTCTCTCTCTATATGAATTGCGGTGAATGATCTTTCGACGATCCAGTATTTATAGGCGATGTTGTGGATGTGTGCATCGATGGGTGTATTAATGGCGGACGTGATCTTCCAGCTAGAATACTTGAGTGTGCCTTAATGGAGAATTCCTTTCGATGCTCAATGTCATGAATGCGTGATGGGACTATCGAGGTCATTGGTCGATGTTGGTTATGAGAATGGTCGATGGGAGTGGTCAGTTGATGAACTTGGTTGATGGTGTGATGTCGATGGGCATAATGTCGGTTGTCGCAATGGTTATTTCCTGTCATAGTTTTCTATCTGTAGGGTATTATTTTTCATTTTGAATTTATTTATTTTGTAGGTTTTTATGGCTTTTGGTTGATGGTTATGGTCGTTATATGATTTTTTTTTTGAATTAGTTTCTGTATTGTTTTAGTCGGGCTCAATTAACAAGCTTCCGAAATACTATGCCCTGTAACGTCCTTAGTTGGACTGATCCATTGGGATGTATCTCTTCGACAACGTAAGGTCCCATCCATTCTATGTGGAGCCTTTTAGGTTTACCTTTTACTCGACTATTGTATAGTAAAGCAAGATCTCCCACCGACAAGTTTTTGTTGTTGATGTTGTGGCTGTGCCATGATTTCTGTTGTTGTTTCTGGATTTCTTATTATTGTATTTCCATTAGTCAGTGTTATTCAAGTTTGTTAAGTTGCAATAGTTGGTCCTTCTTTCCTTGTTCGACATCAACATGTAGTATTTCTGCGATGATAGGTGTCTATTGTCGAAAGTGTAGTGGAACTACTGATTCTTGTCCACAGACTAGTCGAAAAGGAGTTTGGTCGGTTGATTGTTTATACGATGTTTTGTATGCCCATAATACTGTAGGTATTTTCTCATCCCAGTCATCCTTATCAGCATTACATATTTTGGTTAGTCCTCTTGTTAAAATTTTATTGATTGCTTCAATTGCTCCATTCAACTGAGGATGGTATGCTGTACTCCGACGATGGTCGATTTGGAATTGGTCGGTTAGGGTTTTGATAGTTCTGTTGATGAAGTGTGTTCCTTGGTCACTAATCAAGGTTAGTGGACATCCAAATCTAGTGATGATATTATCATAGATAAACTTAGTAGCTATCTCACTAGAACATGTGTCGACTGGTTCAACTTCTGCCCATTTAGTGACATATTCAACTGCAGTAATGATATACCTTGCACTTGTCCTTTTTGTTGGTATAGGGAATGGTCCTATGAAGTCTATAGCCTAGATTTCAAATGTAAAACTTGGGTTTACTAATATCAAAGGAAATTCTATGCTAGGCAGGGGTTGACCTAGTAGTTGACATCTTTCACATCGACTGAAAAAAATTTTGCAATCTCTGTGGAGTGTCGACCACCATAATCTCGACTGTTGGATTTTCTTTGCAGTTGTGTCTACTTGAAAATGTCCTCCTGTAGGTCCATAGTTTGCTTCATGCATAATGTGGTCTTCTTCATGTTCTAGTACACACCTTCTAAGGATGTCATCTAATCCCATTTTGTATAAAATTTCATTGATGAGAGTGTATGGTGCAGCCTTCATAGCTAAGATCTATTTTTTCTTAGTGATCATACCTTCTGGTGCATGTCCATCTTCTAAGAACTGAGCTATTTATTCTATTTCTACTGGTACTACGTCTATCGGAAATAAATGTGCATTAGGTAAGTCATCATCGACTCCTGTCGGGTCTTCTCCTATGTCTATTCAGGATAAATGGTTGGGACTGACATTTAACTTACCTAGTCGGACACCAACTTCAAACTCAAATTCTTGGAAGAGATGTAACCATCGACAGATCCTTCCATGATATAGTGGTTTATTGACAAGGTACTTCAGGGCCTGATGGTCGATATAGAATATAAATGGGTTAGCTAAGAGATAATGTCGATATTTTTGTAGTGCAAAGACCATTCCTAGGGCTTCTTTTTCTATTATCGAATAGTTTCTTTCAGCCTTATTTAATTTTCTACTACTGTAAACTATAAGATAATCCATTCCATCATCTTCTGGTTGAGTTAGGATTTCTCCTATTGCTAGGCCTGATGCATCAATATGAACATGGAATTTGATCGATCAGTTTGTAAATTTTAGGATTGGTGCTTCAACTAGATTCCTTTTTAATTTTTTGAATGATATGTGCCACTCCTCTGTCCAGTTAAACTCTTGATCTTCCCTTAATAGTTCTTTAAGAGGATAGGTCATATCTAAATAATATCTTATGAATTTTCTGTAATAGCCTATGTGGCCAAGTAACACCCTGACTTGTTTTGGGTTTACTGGTGGTTTTAGGTTGAGGATAATTTTGATCTTTGCAAAGTCAACCTTAATACCTTCCTTACAAACAATGTGCCCTAATAATATCCCTATGGGGGTCACAAATATGCATTTCTTGATGTTTAGGGAGAGTTGAATTTGTCAACATCTCTCCAACATAAGTCTAAGCCATTTCCTATGTTCCTTTAGCATGGAGTATATTGTCCAATCATCAAAGTATACTGCCATGTTCTTATAGATATATTCTTGAAATGTTTTGAAAACAATTCTAGAGAATACTACAGGTGCATTCTTTAGTCCAAAAGGCATAACTTTGTAAGCAAATGAACCAAATTCACAGACAAAGCTTGTATTCTTCTGGTCTTCTTTAGCTATTGGCACTTGGTTATAGCCTGAGAATCTGTCTGTAAATGAATAGAATTCATGTCCTACGACCTCATTTAAGATTTCATCTGCGTAATGGGTTAGGAATGGGTCTATCAGTGTTACTTTGTTTAGTTCCCTGAAGTCGACACAAATTATTAGTCTGGTCGGCTAGATAAACTCTTTAATTTGTTTTGTTGTTTCGACCAAGTTTTCATTTTGTGGTATAAATTTGAAATCTTTAATGAAATGTTCCCTGAGTTCATTCCATAAGAAGGTTTCACCTATAGCTTCTTCCATCTTCTACCATTTTTTTGGTAAGTCCGTGAGGGTTGATGGGAATAAGTGTGGCCATGCTTGTTCATCCTTATATCCAAGTCTTCTCCACTCTTTTTCATAGGTTTTAATATGATCTT
Organism: Pseudotsuga menziesii; assembly: GCA_001517045.1. Lineage (NCBI taxonomy): Eukaryota > Viridiplantae > Streptophyta > Pinopsida > Pinales > Pinaceae > Pseudotsuga > Pseudotsuga menziesii. The sequence continues at coordinate 2,196,139 of LPNX010550090.1, forward strand.
CTGGGTTCTGTCCTTGAGTGAATATAGGTATCTGAGCTTGTTGGGTTAACTTCTTTCCTCCAAATCTTTTGACAAAGTAAGTCGAAGCAGTTGTCTAGGTCTGCAGTCTTGTCTGATGGATATTCCACCATCTAGCAGCTTGTCCTGTAAAAGTTTCTGCTAGGATTTAAAGTAGGCCATGTTCACCAATATTTTTGGAAACTTGTTCAACATGCATGACCGGTGATTCCCTTTCCTTGTATATTGGTAGTTGTGTAGTATTTACATTGGTAGGTTGTATGGTAGGGTGTTCCCTAATTTTCTTTTCAAAGATTTTTGGGACAATGGACACTATGAAGCACTGTTGGGTGGGCTTTTTCTGTACTTTTTCGATAGTCCAGCACCCTCTTGCTTGTGTTTCATAGTTCTTGATATCCCAATCATATAATTCGGTGTCTAAATTATAACCAACTGAGTCTTGGTTGCCTAAATGAAGTTCTCCATAGATATTTGGTCATGTATAATCTACATTGTTTTGGATCTGGTAGAGTTGTCGGACATCGACTTCTTCATAAATAGGTTCAATCCAAGGTTCTCCTTGAGATGGATGAATGGGTACAATGAACTTTTGTCCATTTCCTTTTAATTTGATTCATTTCTTGTCCAGGGATATGGATGCTTTCATCTTTCTACCCCAAGGTCGACCTACTAATGCTGGGAAGGAACCGGATCCTTCCTTTGGGTCAATGATTTCAAAGTCAATCTTGGTCGAGATTCCATTTATAGTCGTGTCGACATTTTTCTAGAATCCAATGGGTTCAATTAATCCCTGGTTGGCTAGTTTTAGGTATATGCCTAATTCATAGAGTCGAGGTCTGCCCATTTGTTCCCAAGTGTCATGAGTCATGATGTTTACTTGTGAGTTGAATTCAAGCACTACTTGTCGGATGTGGTGTCCTTCAATTTCCAGGTGGACAAGTGGGTCAGCATCACCTTTGTCTTTTTTATTTAAGCTATAGATGTTCTTTGTTTATTTTTCAAAGTGGGTAAATTTTATTTCATACAGCAAATCGATGAACTGAGATACTGATTTGTCTTTTTGTATAAGATGGATGAATTCGTTTATTGTGTTATGTCAAATGTTGTGAATGTTTTCTTGTCGTGCATTGTTTCTTTGAATACATTGGTTGCTTTTCTCTATATTTGTTTTTCTTTCATTGGGTCAAGATAGACATGTTTCTCTTTTATGTTACTGATACTTGGGTTATCAGCTCCTGTTTTTGTTCCTTGTCGAGTTACAATGTGAAATTTTTTTGTGTTTATTACATCATTTTTTTGCACACAGGACAAGACATTAACATTTTTCTTGGTATTATTTTTTTCTAACATGGTAGGGAAATCCTCTAGTGAGTGATCCCCTACCCCATAGTGAGTACATAATTTGAGATCAGTTCTATCTTTATATGGACAGTCTGCATACCGATGTCCCTCTTTATAACATGTAAAGCACTGGATGGGTTGATGTGGTCGATTGTCACGATTCCCAAGGAATCGACCTCTTCCTCCATAGCTTACACATCGATTGTGGTACCGATGCTTGTATCATCAATCGTCGTATCTCTGACCATTTTGATCATTTGTTAGATTGTTTTGCTTGTTATGTTGTGCCACTACATTGGCTTGGTAGACCACCTGATATTTCTATCGGTTCTTCAAGTTCAAATGATAGTCGGTCGTGTTATGATTTTTAGTCTCACAGATGGAACACCAGGAGGCCTTTCCGTTCTTCATGTTGAACGGGTAGTCTTTCGTTGAGTGATCCCCATGCTCCTGGAAAATTTCGCAAAAATATTTGGTTTGCATGAATAGAATGTCCTGTTAGTTGTAATCCTATCGATAGTTGTCTTTGGAGTGGTCGGCTGTCGAGCATTAGGTGCACCAGATCTCCTGATTCTTGAGTTTTAACTCCTTTAACGACTTCAATACACTCTTGAGCTGTTATTCCAATCTGTGTTCCATGGGGTAAGTAGGTATGTCCTCGTCCATATCCACTTGAAGAGATTTTCTTAGCGCATCTTTGTAAGATTTGAACATTTCCAGATTGATGTGTCGATGCACTTTCTGAGATAAACCCTATAAGAAACCACTAGATTAGTAATTGTTCATCTATAACATAGTCTAGCTGGCTCAGAAGGTCTTTCCAATGCTTATCATAGTTGCAGATAGTTTCCCCTAGATTTTGTGATGTATTTTTTAGTTTTTTTGCTGCAAGGTGTTTGGCATCTGGAGTTTTGAAAAAAGATAAAAATTGTGCCTTCATCTTGGCTTTGGTTGCTCTAGGTTGTCTTTCTAAAAAGGTCATGTACCATGTCAATTCCATTTTCCTCAAGGCACTGGAAAACTGTTCCATTTGTCTATCTTCATCTGTAACTTGGTTGGCCTCCCAAGTCGACTCATAGACAACCAGTTTCGTCTGGGGTCCTCATCCCCCTCACATAGAGGAATGTGAGTCAATCTGTGACCCATGTCTGAATCACTATCACTACTCTCAATAGGTAACATCGGTGGAGGTGGGGGTGGAGGTGAGGGTGGTGGGGTTATTAGTTTATTCATCTCTATGGGAATCTGGTCAACGAAACTTCCGTTCCCATTTATTGTCGATTCTTCATTGACTGGTAGTCGGTTGATGTCGACTTCTACTGTCGATGGTCCACTGTAACTATTTTTCCATAGTTCTAAATGTTCTCTATATTCTAAAGATGTATTTGGTGGGGGGGGGGGGGGGCTCCTTCATGTGTCGGTAAGAGTAAGTGGATACTTCGATTGGAGGGTGCCACTTGAAAGGTCACCCAATTCCCTTCCTTTGGTTGATGTATAATGAGGTGTCGTCCATTGTATGTTTCATCAGCTAGTCAAATCCATATACTAAATTGATCAGCTCATAGCCAGAGGTCCTCTTCGATAATAGTCTGTATCTGAGTATGTGGATTCAACGGAGAGAGGGTTGTTCCTTCATTGAGAGCTCTTAATTGGAGAGCTTTTGGCTTCTCTATCAACAATTCTTCCTCTATAGGGGATGCCTCTTGTTCCATGCCTTCCTCATGTCGGCCATGACCCAACTCTGGCAGATTCTCTTCCTGGTCGGTCACCTTAGGAATCCTTCCTCTATGAAGCTCTAAGGATCTTTCTCTTCTTGCCTCCCTCCTCTGTTGTCTCTCTTCCCTCTCTATTTTCTGAATGTTCGACATACCTTCATATGATACTATTCTCTTGAGTTCCCTTTTAGTCGACTTCTCATTACTGGTGACTGGTATCTGTTTCTAGTCGACTAGAATCCACTATACTCTATCTCAACATATGACCATCTATCCCCCCATATCCTACCCAATGCTTTTTAGAAAGCCCAGATAGTTCGGTCTATTTTCTTATGAAGTATTCCCACTCCCTTTCTGCAATAATTTTTCCCACTTCCTTTACTTCTTCACCCAGTTAGAGTTTGATGGCAGTTCGTGAAGTGATGGACGAGGTTCAACAATATGTCCTACTCCCTTCTCGATCAGGAATTTGAACAGCAAGGTTGGTAAGGAACATAGAAATTGCTTGGTGAGATCCATGTAAAATTTCTCCTTAACTGTTTCCACTGAAGTTCTATCTTCAACTGCTTTCTCCTCACAGAAGTCATCGAAAATTTTCTCAAACCACTCCGACAAGTTTGTTCTACCTCCTCAGATCAATTTTTCCAACAACTATTGTTCTTTAGTCCCTTTCAGCTTTCTCATCCAAGAGTTTCTTCAAAATTTGGGGCACTGATTCGACAAAATTTTCATGCATTTCTATGAAAAATCTTTCTTTTTCTTATGTGATTGTTAATCTGTTCCTTCGCTCATAATTCTACAAATAGTTTGCAACTTTACGTTCCCACCAGTCCTTAATCTCCTGATGTGGTATCATCTATTTCCATAGATTTCAGTCATGTACTATCGGCAACAGAACCAATGTTATAATCTCACAGATCACATAAGGTTACCAATAATACACACTAAAACACACACAC